>CM019149.1:277593733-277649566 GCA_009733165.1 Naja naja
TTTGGTTTCACGCCAATTATACCTCTCCGATACTGTCAATTCCCAAATATTCAGCACCAAATGGACAGCAGCCGCAAGCCTTTTCAATGCAAGCAAATACAAGCCTTTGCCGCTCGATTTTAAAAAGCTGTCAGCTACAGGGAGAAATCTATTAGAGTGGTCCAAAGCAATTCAGGTGCTGTTTATGAAAGAGAATGCTTGCATTTGTTGTTAGAACCCCCCACAAGCCTTGGACACTGGAAACTGACCTACTACACCAAAAGGTTTATTGTTTATTGTTATTAAGTCTGGATCCTGTGCTGTACCCAAATATTCCTCAATCTGACTGTCTATTGAGATATGGAAAAGTTATTTAATTGTTTTATTCCAGGAATTCCAATACTACTGCCAGGATTCAGGGAGTTCCACTCTGCTAAATTGAGGGCAGGGGTGGACATGAGTGAACATCTTTGTGAGCTCAGTAAAATGAGGGAAGAATTAATATTGAGGGGAGCAAGTACCAGAACATTAGTTTAATCAGTATAATATAAACACTGGACCCTAGCTGGAATAATTTTGTATCCAGCTAGACAATTCAGTTATGATGGAATATCCTGGAAGTTCTGTCAGGTAAACTGATTGCAGAAGACAATCTAAGAAGAAAGACAGAGCAACCTTCCACAGGAGAGAGAGTCACTAGGAGGCCCAACAGCTCAGATGGGGTAAAATGCTGTTGGAGAATGTTTTGGTTGTGGTTCCAGGGGCACTGCAAAAGAGACTGCCCGAGCAGGTATAAGGGTATGAGGGGAAGGCAAAGAATGCCCTCTGGCAGTAGATACAATGGGAGATCACTCACACTTCAGAGGAGGCCTCAATGTAGCCCCTCAAATCAGAGAGGGGGAGGGACCCAGAAATGAAAATAGGAATAGAGGGGACAGATTTAACCTGGAAAATAATTTTGCAAATTAGTAGAAACCAATTACCCTAGACTTACCAAAAGGCAACGTGAACAGCTATGGCTGTTAGACAGTGGGGCAAGCAGGCACATGGTAGCGACAAGAGATTGTTCACAGAACTCCATAAACATGATTGTTGTGTCAAGGTAGCTAATGGTATTAAAACAAAGGTTGTAGGTATAGGTAATGTGTATATCCCGGCTTGGGGAGGTCAGTGGCATATTGTATGTCCCTGCATTAGAGCATAACCTACTTAGTACCCTGAAACTCAGTGAGGACTCTAACATAGAGGTGCTGTTTACCAAAGGAGGTGCCATAGTGACCAATAATGGTCACACAGTTGGAAAGGTATTGAAAATAAATAACCTGCCATATTATTCTCCTGTCATAAGGACTGAAGATTCAGGAGCCAGCAACATGATTGATGCAGATGACTCAGGTGATGACTTCCAACCAGAACCAGAAGTCAAGACCAAGAGTTACAGAGGAAAGAAGGGGGCAATGACAGTTACACAGGTAACAAGGAAGGTACTAAGGGAGTCAGATTTAACCTGAAGCACAGTGATGAGCAGGCAAGGGACGCCAATACAGTTTCTATTGGCAAACCACTTCATGATGAGTGCACTCACCTCATGCACCGTAGGCTTGGCCACATTAGTTTCCCTATCATACAGAAAATGTCTGAATACTCCAGAGGGTTAAACATTAAGGACTGTAATGTTTTTATGGACTGCTCCGTCTGCAGGAGTGCAAAGTCAAAGGTGAAACCAGCACCCAGAAAATCAGAGAGACAATCTGAATGCAAATTTCAGCTAGTACATATGGACTTAGTGGGCCCTTTGAAGCCCTCACTTGGTAAGAACCAATATTTCCTGACCATTGTTGACAACTACAGTAGATATGGCTTTGTTTATCTACTCAAATCCAAGGATCAGGCCTTCTCCAAATTTAAAGAGTTCCACAGTTTGATAGAGAATCAACACAAGGTCAGGATACAAAGGATCTTGACTGACAGAGGAACTGAATTTAACTCTACTCAGTTCTCTAACTGGATGAAGGAAAAGGGCATAATCCATATGAGAACAGCCCCTTTTTCCGCCTTCCAGAACGGGGTTGCAGAGAGGAGAAATGGTGTATTGCAAGCCATGATGAGATGTGTTCTAGAGGACGCTAATCTCAAATTTGTTTACTGGGCAGAGGCTGTTCTGTATGCAAACTATACCCTCAATAGAATATGGTCCAGTGTAGTACAGAAAACCCCATATGAGATGGTGTACGGATGTAAGCCAAGTCTAAAACACCTCCACATTTTCGGGGTGATGGCAGACGTACATGTCCCTAAGGAACTCAGGAGAAAGGGGGAAAAGGTGTCAGTCAGGCTAAGGTTTGTTGGCTATGAACCAGGCTCTAAGACACACAGGTTCATTGACACAAACAACAGAGTTGTCATTTCCAGATCAGCCACTTTTCACGAAAGCACAAATTGGAGCAGAATTCATGCAAATGAGATTCTAAATCACGCTCCTCCTCAGAATCTGGCCAGTCAAGAGACAGATGTATCAGAAAGTCCATCTAGCGATGGTGACACATCTGACTCAGAGGACAAGGGAGAGCAAATGCCCTCCAAGCCCCTAAAGGGGATCCTCAAAGAAAAGAAGGGGATACCCTGGAAGAAGGGCACTCTAAACTTAAAAGGTATGACAGTAGCGATGAGGAGGACAGTACACCAGATAATTCGATACTGATGAAGAACCAACTAGTAGGCCAGTTCGATCCACCAGGAGTATAACACCCAAGAGGTATGAGGACTTCATCACCTATGTAAATCAGGTATCGGTCACACCTCAAAGGTATGAGGATATATTAATGCTACCACAAAGGAACAAGACAATTGGCATAAGGCAATGGGTTCAGAAATGGATAGCCTCAAGAGACTGGAGGTGTTTACACCCGCTAAACTACCTAAAGACAAAAAGGTGATTGGCACAAGGTGGGTCTACAAGAAGAAACCGCTTGAGGGACGGTAACTTCATATACAAGGCAAGGTTAGTTGCACAGGGATTCTCACAGCGATTCCCTGATGACTATGTTGAAACTTTCTCACCAACTGTGCGCCCAGAGAGCGTTAAGGCTGCGCTTACTATAGCTGCAATACATGGGGAGAGTGTACACCAGTTTGACATACAGACAGCCTACCTGCATGCCAAATTAGATAAAAGAGTTATATGTCAGAGCTCCCCAGGGATTAGATCAAAGGGAAAGTGAAATTTGGTTACTAAACAAAAGCCTATACGGTCTGAAACAATCAGGAAGGAGATGGTACGAATGTCTTACCAAGTGTCTAAGACAGATGGATTTTTCGGCCTCATCAGCTGATGAATGTGTATTCATTAGCAAGAGGGGATCAAAGAAATTGTTTTGATTTATGTGGATGACATATTGTACATCTGCAAATCAGAGAGTAGGTGCAAAATCTTCTCTGAACAATTGGGTAAGGAGTTTACACTGAAGCCTCTAGGGCGAATTGATAAATTTTTAGGGGTGCAATTCACTAAGACTGAGAAGGGGTTTTCCCTTTCTCAGCAGGATAAAATAGTAGATCTAATCGACAGATGCGACATGACAGAGGCTAAACCTTGTGACACCCCATGCAGACAGACTTTCTCAAGAACATGTATAATGAGAATTCGAACAAAAGACACTTTACAAGTCTGTACTAGGTTCACTATTATATATTGCCAGCTGGACAAGGCCGGACATCAGCTTGACCGTAAATGTCTTGTCCAGGCACTCTGAGAACCCCACCCAGTTTCACTGGAGTGGGATCAAGAGAGTTCTCAGGTATCTAAAGGGCACTATTGATTATTTACTATTGTTAGAACCTCATGAATCTGAAAAGCCAGATCTCTACTGCTACTCAGACGAGATTGGGCAGGAGACAGTAAGTCCAGGAAGAGTACTTCAGGATATATCATATTCCTGAATGGTAGTCCTATTCATTGGTACTCAGGCAAACAAAATTAATAGCCACTTCCACAGCAGAAGCGGAATATGTGTGTCTATCTAAAACATCAAACAACCTCATATGGTTTGATGAGCTATTGAAGAACCTGTGGGAGGAACCTGTATATCCAATCACTATCCATGAGGATAACAAAGCAGCCATTGATATCTCAAGGGCTGAAGCTGTGGGACAAAGGTCACGCCACATTGACATTAAATATAAACATGTCAGGCAACTATCAAAAATGGGATTTATTGAGACTGCTTTCACTGAGACTAAAGAACAGATTGCAGATGTTTTTACAAAACCTTTGCCCCGGGACCAACACCAGCACTTGCTAGGCAAAATACCTTTGGTTATATAGTATGTACCTGTTGTTATTGTCATGTATGCAAGTATATAAGGTATGTGATGTAGTTGTTGTGTTAAGTTTTGATATGTGCCATTAGAAAGGCACAGAGAGGGGATTGTGAAAAAGGAATTTTCCATGAGGTTGCTGTGCTCTTTCTTCTGGCCCCCTCCTCAGGTAATAAAAAGTATCAGATGGGCCAATCACAGCACAGCTGTGATTTAGGATTTCCCTGGGCTTTGTTAAGCCCCACCTCACCTGGCTCAGGTATATTTAAAGGGCTAGCCTCGTGGCATCTAGCCAGTTCCACCATTACGCTTGTCCCAGCTGCTTGGAACCATGCAGCTGGAAGGACTCTACCTCACGCCACGAGGAGGACTTTTGGGACTCCGGTCACATAGGTGGTCGTTACTAAAGAGAAAGAAAAGACTCAGAGAAGAAACAAATGGACATTGACTATTGGTATACTTTTTAACTCCTTTTATTGCTTTTTGTGTTTTGTTTACAATAATAAAGAACTCTGTATTGGATTCAGTGGGCTCAGACTTTTTCCTGATAACTTCACAGTAGAGAAAGGTAACGAACCATCCATATTTAACCCTAAAATCTTTAACAACCTTAAACCCTCTACCTCTCCACTTAGAAACCTTCCCTGCCAGCTTCCCCTTTGACTTTCTGGAGAAGCTAGTAGAGAAGACTGCAAGCGGCGATCACATAATCAAGGGCACTGGGGGAGTGGTCATAAATTTCAGGTGTCAGGCACCTGAAATGTGGTCATCTGACCAGGAAAAGGACTGCACAAATTTTATGATGCCCAGAAGTGCTATAGCATCCATTCAGTGGCTGTTTGGATGGCAAATAAGTGTTAATGATTACTTTTAAATCAAGGACTACCTGTAAAAGAAAGGTGTACATGTATTCAGCTGCTTCACGAATGATCCAAGGCCAATTGTATTTTGAATTTATGAGCTCATGATCAAAAGCATCCAGACAGACTAGAACAGGCCTTTCAAGAGCCTTGGTGGTGCAGGCTGTTAAACACCTAGCACTTAGTTCCAGCTCGAATCCCACCAGGCTCAAGGTTGACTCAGCCTTCCATCCTCTCGGGGTAGGTAAATTGAGGACCCAAGATTGTTGGGGGCAATAAGCTGACTTCGTAAAAATGTTGCTTGGGGGGGCCAAAAAAGCCCTAGTAATAAGCAGGCATATACAATGGAATGAAGGCTATTGCTGAACCCATTGGGTTGTGCTCCAAAAAAAAAATTGTAAGCCGCCCTGAGTCTCCGGAGAAGGGCGGGATATAAATATGAATAAAAACAAAAAACAAAAACTGGTGGCCCATGGGCTGGATGGGTCACACACAGGCCACGCCCATCCCAGCTCCACAAGGGCAAAAACATTGTGATATGTCACGATACATCACGTGACGTGATCAAGTTTGACACCCGTGGACTAGAATTTGTCAGGCGGTTTAGCCAGTCCCAATTGTCTTCTGTTTTTACAGCCAATGAGTTTTTAAACTGTTCCCTCTTTAAATTGTAGCACTGGAATGTGTTGCCAATTCTCATTCTATTTCCATGGTGCCTATTTTCCTTGTCCCTTCATCAGCCAAGGTTCTGAACAATGCCTTTGGATTCCAAGAGGAATGTTTTGGAATGACTTTTTAATGACACAGCATTAAATGCATTAAGTGATTGGTGTTAGCTATGGCCAACTATTGCAGAGGCAACACCAGTGCCATTTGGATATAGTTTTTCTTTCAGCAATAAAATATATACCTGATAATACAGGCTCTTGGCAACTGCCTGATAGCACCAATTGCTGACACCAGAATTAGAAAATATTCACATGATGCAATGGTCCTAACATTTATAGGTAATCCTCAAGTTTCAGCCACAATTGAGCCCAAAATGTATGTTGCTAAGTGATACACTTGTTAAGTGAGTTTTGACCCAGTTTACGATCTTTCTTGCCACAGTTGATGAGTGAATCATTGTAGTTGTTAAGTTAGTAACATGGTTGTTAAGTGAATCTGGTTTTCCCATTGACTTTGTCTCAGCCAGTCCTTGAGTATTGAAGATTTGTCCTGAAATGAATACAAACCCCAGCTCCTTTGTAGTGCAATTATTCATTAGATCAGAAAACAACAAGTACTCTTATCTGACAAGAAAGGTAACAGTCAGGCAAGGTTAGCATTGAGTTTGAGTTTGCTCCATTTCCTTATATTACCATTATCATGAAACACACCCCACCACACCCAGGCCTATACGCAGTTCTAGTTCTGGCCATGCCTAACCCATTATCCCTAAATGCTATTAACCCTATAACATGTCTACATTCCTAACCTATTGTGACCCTCACTGTGACCCTAACCTATTGTGACCCTCACTTTCCAGCCCTGCAGTTGCTTCAGACTCCATCCTGCAGCCCTGCAGTTGCTTCAGAATCCATCCTGCAGCCGACAGATCTGCTGATGTCATTTCAAAGTGACCCTCAACACCATCGGTCAGCATGCAAGCAGAAATACAGACCGGGCGGCAGCAGAGATAAGGTAACATTCTCCATGGCCAGCTGACTTGCTGCGGCGTGTTCGGAGCTGATGGGCTCCATAGCAAACTCGAGCCTGACACTTTGCTTGTTAGGAGGTCACAAAAGGGATTCACACGATGCTGGGACACTCCAACTGTCATAAATGTGAGCCTGTTGCCATAATGTGACCATGGGGATGCTGCAACTGTCTTAAGTGCGAAAAATGGTCATAGGTTACTTTTTTCGGTGATGTTGTAATTTTGAATGGTCACTAAATGAACTGTTGTAAGTTGAGGATTACCTGTAATTGGTCCCAATTTCTCAGTGTCATGCTCCTTTGGTGTATCAATCATTGAAGCCACTAATGGAAGCAACCTGAGAAATAAAGAGTCAGGACCTTGGAAAGATACTACAGGAATCTATCATAAATGCATGATTTCTTTTTTAAGGCTATGGAGAACAACAAATATAAAATCAAATAATCTCAGTGCTGAGTTTGTGGCTGAAAAAATCTATCCATAGATTCACCCACTCATGTTTCTTGTTTTATTTTTTAACAACTACAACCGAGCAAGCTGACACTTTTTACTCTTTGTTTTTTAATTTATGGTCATCGTAAAAAGTTTGTATTTTTCTAAAATTATGCTTTATACATTAATATTTACTGCTTGTTATAGAACAGGCATGAAAAAGTGTAGTAAAAATATATTAGTGTCTGAATAGAGAGGGATATAAAAGTGGGGGGATATTCAACTGTTCATTTTATAGCCATCCCATTCTATAAGAAAACACTTTAAATATTTAATATCTTTCTATAAAATATACATTTTAGAATGGAAGGAAGTTAATTTTTCCCTTATCTACAGGCAGTAGGCTTTTAATTAAAGTATTAGTGTCAAGATCAAGAAAAGTCATGATTCACTAAAAAGTTAGCTTATGTTTCTTCTCTAAAAAGTTGCTTATTGTCCTTGTTAGCTCTATA
Source organism: Naja naja (assembly GCA_009733165.1). Lineage (NCBI taxonomy): Eukaryota > Metazoa > Chordata > Lepidosauria > Squamata > Elapidae > Naja > Naja naja. The sequence goes on from CM019149.1 coordinate 277,601,533, forward strand.
GTTTTTCAGTTGCCATTTCTTTTTTCATATGTAGTCTCTTTGCCAAAAGACAAAATATTACCAACCATTAGTTTATTTATAAGTCGTTATGCTATATTACAGCAACTTTTTCTAAATCTCCAAACTAGTGATTTTGCAGATAGCTTCAACTGTTATTTTTGTAAATCTCAATTCTAGCAAATGTAGTTATGAAATCAGATGGACAAACATTTATCATAACAAATTATCAACTAATTAGCTAGTTTTTTATACTAGAAAATTGACAATTTTAATTGTGATGCTTATGTTCTTTGGCTTTAAATAAAGCATATCTGTAGTTGTTTTCTGATAATCTGAATCATAGAGTCATCAAGGAAGCAGCCTAGATTAACTGGAGAAAGGTAGATACACATTGACTTTTGCAGATAATGTCTATGCAATCATCTGCTACTGCCTGAGGCACTTGAACAAGGAAAGGAATTTTATTTCATTGGAAACTGAAGCAGTGATCCTAGCTCCACCAGCTCTGCAATCACAATGCTCACCACATCGTATGGTACAAAATTATTGTGGACAATCCAAAAAAACACAAATAAGGTTGTTAATTGTTCTGGATTGCTCCCTATGTGATGGAATCCCATACTTATTTTATTTTATAGGTGTGGCTTCCTTTTTCAGCAGCACCAAGGGCTGTTGCTAGCAAGAGATGACATAGATCAAAGAGTATAACTGGATTTAAATTTTACTCCCTCTAATACAGTAATTAATAATATGCTGACACCTGTCCTCCAGTTTTGTTTCTTACTACTGCGATGCCACAAAAAGGGCTTTTTATTGTTCTTTATTTGGCAGTCTTCTTATTGACTTTACTTGTTCATCAATGCAGTGCATTCACAAAGCCTTTAGGGTATAAATGAGGTAGAGACAGTGGTGGGATTCAACCAGTGTAACTATCGGTTCGGTGAGCATACGCTTTGCGTGCGCATGGTGCATTTGAAAACAGCTCTAAAACTTACCTTCAACTGCAGCCCTGGTGAGTAAAACAGCTGAGGCACAGCAGTCTGCTCTGCCACGCCTATCTGCTGGGCTTCAAACAAAGGAAATAAAGGACAGACTAGCGCAGGGGCGGGTGGGCGGGGCCAACTCATCAGCGGGACTACTGGTTCGCCCGAACTGGTCCGTACCGCCTGAATCTCACCCCTGGATACAGGAAACCTGAATTGCAGATTTTTGTAAAGATTATTGTGCAATGAAATGCAAGATACATAAGCATACCCCTTATCCACTTTCTAAACTTTAATGAGTTCAACGTCCATACGCTACCAATAATAATTTCACAGAAATGATGTCTTTTGATAAAATAATGGAAACAAATTTACATTAAATATAATTAGATCTGTTAAAAATGAAAAAAATTCTTTGCATGGCACCAGTATTACTTGAACAAGTAATATCACCTGAAAGGCTGAGGGTTATCTGAAAAATGCTATTGCAATCTGAGAAAGTATGTGACAAATACCAGGAGAACCCACTTCATTGTAAAAACTCTGTTCTGGTACAGGAAACATTGATAAATATTAACTTTCAGTGTTTCCTTGCCTTTATATTGTAGGGAAGAACAAAAGTCATTCAAACTGTTACCTTGACGGAAATAACTAGGCTATATGAAGTACCTGCTGTAATATCATTCATTCAGATCCAACTCACCACAAAGAAGATATTTTTTCTTTCTCACTGGTTGGTTTGCCCTCTTAATTTCCCAGTTGGTTCCATGTGATATATTTTGATGAAATACTCTTTAGAGTCATAATTCAAGTCGCTATCTTTTCTCTTTCATTTTTATTTGCTTGCTCCATTTCTCTCACACATATCCAATCAAACTTTCTTTAAAAGTTTGCAATGTTGAAATTGGATGAAAGGGTAATGCAATTTCTTAGGCCATGTTTGTCTCCATCGAATTTGGTAAAACAAGAAATAAAATATCTAATACAGAAATAAATATTAAAAAAAACTGGAAGCCAGCTTTATAATGTTAGAGAAAATAGGACATTAAATTATTTTTAGCTATTCATTATAATTCATTATAATGATAGCTAAATTCATTATAATCAATCACATATATAATAAGCTAAATTTGATTTACATGCAATTTAATATTTTCTAGTGCTGTTTATGGTGTACCTGCTACTAAATTTGTCAAATCATGGCCACATTCCAAAAAGTCATCAGTATGACCCCTAAAAACTTAGCAGTCTATATACAAATGCTCCTTTGGTTCTCATTGCTCACGCAGAACAATCCCATCTTATTTCTGAAAATGGCTTTTGTGGTATGCAAGATCATCGTCCCTGCTATAATGGAAGAAATTCATTTTTCATATGTTCTGACCTTGGCTGTCTGCTCTGTCCATAGCAGTTTCTTCAGCCTGACTGAATATTTTCCATGCATTCCACACTTCCCATCAAACTTCCTACATTCTTCATATACTTCTGTTCATGTTTACTATTTTATTTACTTACACAAAAATAAACTCACACAATTAATTTTTAAAATATATTTTTGTCCAATGTTATGGTGGAGACAATTATTCTGGAGTAAACTTGCCAGGGTTTACTGAATACTATCATTGCTGCTGTTGCTATCCTGGTTGTTATTTTTGTTGTTATTACCATTAATATTAATTTATGTTCTCCTTCCTTCAAGAAATTCAGAGTTCTTCCTTTCCTGTTTTAGGAAGCCTGTTATTGAAGTATGAGGCTGAAAACACTTTTAGACAGAATAGAGCAGTGTCCACTCCAATTCTGTCTTGGTGTTAGGTACAGTGGATATGATATACCATCCTTGGTGTTCTCAATTTTCAGTCTAGACTAAATTGAAATAAGAGTTCCACTAATCTCTCCCTCTCTCCCTCCCTCTCCCTTTCTTTCCCCCTCGTCCATCAACCTTCTCTTGAAGACTGAAGGTTGTTTGGAAGATGCCAAACTTTCAAAGGCTTCAGATATCTTTAGTCCTTTGCTTAACCAACATTCTCCTACAACTCAGTTAACTTAATGCATGGATTGTCCTTTTTCTTCTTCAACAATCTGATGTACTTGCAACATTCCACGCCCACCTATTTGCCTTGGTAGGTAGAGTCTGTCACTGTCACTGCAAGGATGAAGGGCATGTTCATTGTCATTATTTTTCTGGTCTTCCTGTCCATCACTTTTAGTTCTGCTTGAGTCCAGTCCACTATTCCAGCTGTGTATCTAATGAGTGGAATTGCCCAAGTGTTGATTGCCTTGATGGTATTTCCTCCATTGAGTCTGGATTTTAAGATCTTCTTCACTCTCTTGACGTATTCCAATCTTTTTCTTGACTTCAGTGTGCTTGATACTGTCAGCTTGAAGGATATCCAGGTATCTGTAGTAATCATCTTCATCCAGACTCTTAATGTTATTTTCATGGGGCATCTTGATTCTTTCAGTTTTCAGATATTTCTATGTTTGATAGTGAGCATAGCACATTTGTCCAATCCAAACTCCATTGCAGTCTCTTGTCTATATATATGGACAGTGTTGAGCAGCAATTCTATTTCAGATGGAATTTTTCCATACAGCTTCAGATCATCCATGTAAAGGAGATGGGATAGTCTGGCAGATGTTTTTGATGTTTGATAGCCATGGCCTGAGTTATTCATTATTGTTGACAGAGGAAACAGTGCAATGACAAACAGCAGTGGTGATAGTGAATCTCCTTGAAATTAATATTCCTCTCTTCATATTAACCTCTCCCAATCTCACCATTGACCTGCAACTTTGTCTTCCATTGTGCCATTGATCTTTGCATAAAGTTTCTGATGTTTCTACTGACTTCTGTTATTTCTAGGTATTTGATTATCCAGCCAGGTGGCAGAGAATTGAATGCCTTTTTGAAGTCAATCCATGATACACTCAGATTAGTCTACCTTCTCTTGTAGTTTTCTGAAATAATTTCATCATTTAGGAGTTGATCTTTTGTTCCTCTGCTACTGGGGTGGTTTCCTTTCTGCTCAGGTGGAAAGAGATTTGTTTTCAACTAACTGCTGTTGGACTGCATCATCTACCACACTGGTTAGCAATTTGAAAGTTGTTGGTAAGGAAGTAATTGGCTTGTAGTTGACTGGTGCTGCCCCTTTTGCTGGATCTTTCATTATCAAGTAAGTTTTCCCAGATTCTTCAATTTCACCTCCTTATAGTATGTTAAACTCCTTGGCAAAGAGTAGGTATAGACCAGTGGAGTTCATTTTTACCTGGTGCTGACCAATTCTTGATCTTCCTTGCTCTTTTCTGTACCATTTCTACCATTATTACTATTCCTTTCATTTCAACCTTTTTTATTCTTTTTTTTAATTCAGTAAATTTTATTTAGTTTTCAAAATTTAAAAACATAAAACAAAACTTTATACATCATTATATCAATGTCAAGCCATCTTTTACATTTCCTTATCATCTTTCTATATACATATTTCTTTCATTATACAATTTCAACTTAATATATAAATAAATATAGATAGATATGAATATAGATATAAGTATTTACATAGTTTCTTATTCTATACCTAATTGCCATTTTGATTTCTTTTTATTCTTAAACCATTCATACCAGGCATCCCAGACATTATAATATATCGACTCTTCTTTGTCTCAACTTCGTTGTTAGTCTGTCCATCTCTGCACAGTCTAAATTTTTTTTTATAACAACATCCTCTGGTGGTACAATTTCTTCTTCCAGAATTTTGCATAGAAAATCCTAGCAGCTGTTAAAACATGTAGCATAATGTATTTATCTTTTTTATTATATTTTTCCATTATTATGCCTAATAGGAATGGTTCTGGTTTGGATTCAGTTTTCTGTTTTATTATTTCTTCTAACTACAATCAAATTATATTCCAATATTTCTTGACCTCTGGACAGGTCCACCACATATGAAAATAGGTACCTTTTTCCTTCTTATACTTCCAACAGCTTGGGCTTGGGTTGAACATCTTTGCTAATTTAGCAGGAGAAAGATGCCACCTATAAAACATTTTATATAGATTTTCCCTGTATGCTGTGGACATAGTTAATTTGTAATTTAGTCCCCACATTTTTTCCCAATGTTTCATCTGACTGATTCACTGCAGTTTCTCTATTGATAGATTGGTAGAAACATTTCTGATTGGGTTGAACATGGAGGTTCTGCCTATAATTTGCAATTCGAGTTTCATATCTGCTGATCTTCTTGGCTGTAGCTGTTATTTGCTGCTTTATTATTTCCATGCTTCCTTGATCTTCCTTCTTTCTTGGTTAGATATTCTTTGGTCTTCTTGTTCTCCAGCTTCTTTTCTTTCATCTGTTCTATTGCTTGCATCTGATCTCAACTTACTGATCTTATTTTCCAGTCTAATCTTCCAATTTTGTGGTGCACTGTTTGGATTTTTTCTTCACTGTTAATTTTGTATCCCAGGTATTTATTTATAATTGCTGTACAGCTGTGCTGTACATTAGTTGGTTTGTTTCTTGCAGTGGGTTGGTGCTTACACTTGATATTGCAGTATTTACATCTTTTAATGCTTGTACTAGCTGTTTCTTTGGAACAAGCTTCAATGCAGGCACCATTGTTCTGATGTTTTTGTGCTGTTCTAGATGCTCAGTTATTCTTTGTTTCAATTCTTTTACTTCTTTAATTAGAGAGCTTTGTTCTTCCTGAGGCAGAGGAGAGGGTGTCTGGTTTCCAAATGAAAACAACTTCTATATCTCTGTTGGATTCTTTTACTGCCAACTCCCCCTGGTTTGCTTCTGCATTTTGAGTTACTTCTGGCAAGGCTTTGATTTCTTTCTCCTGGTAAACCTTTGCAGTTCTTCCAATTCTGCTTCTGTGAATACTTCATTTTGTATTATAAATGGATTTTGATCTGCTAGCCCCTGTTCTGTAATTTCTGATTCTGGATGTTGTTTCCAGAACTGCTGCATTCATTTCAATTATCGTCTTCTTGTTGGACTTGATCTGTAATAACAGATAATTATTTCTTTGTTTTCAATCACTGTATATTTGTGACAGGTAAATACCTTTTCTTCAAGTGGTTCTGCAGCTGCTGGCTCAGGTTGCTCAGCCAACAGTCCTGAGTCCTGTTGCCCATTTTTCACCAGCAATCCAGGAACTCCAATGTCTAGCAAGGACCTTGTTAAACTGGGGTGATGTCCAAGCTGGTATGGCTTTCTGAAGATGATGATGATTGAAGAGCTCCTAGTAATATTCAGAAAAACAGAAATAGAAATCAAACTTTCTAAGCTGTTCAAATAAAATCTTTCAAAATGGAAAAATGAGTTGGTTGATAGTGATTTTTCTGTGAAGTATCCTAGTGTGGCAATTTTTCTAATGAAAGTACAATAACAATTCCTGTCTTTTGAATAAAGTGATCTAAGCCATCTCATTTATTTATATCCAGGATATTATTTGTAGGATCTAACAGTCTCTTTTGCTTCTTCTATAGTCACAGTGCAATCTGCACTATAGTCTGCTATCTGTAGATGGCACTTTTGACTGTTGGGAAAGAATAATGAATATACTGAAGCATGGAACAAATATAATAAATATACAGCATGGAACAAATATAATAAATAACAATAAATATAATAAATAAAAATAAAAATATTTTTCAAAAATAATATTACTTTATTTTTTCAAATTTATGAAAAATGATTTTAGATGCATTTACTAATTATTATTGTGCCAAATTAAATTATTGATTCATTTGTGCATTTATGATAAATAGCACATTTTCTGTATATGGATTAAAAATATCTTCCTGACTCTGATTGTGGAAGTAAGTTTCTCTGTTGTGACATTTTAAAATAAGACTACTTCTTATTGAAGGGAATTGCTCACTCAGCCCAATACTGTTTTAGTTTTATACGATCAACCCATTGCTTGACCTACTTGAAAATTAAATAGTTACTTTATAGATACAACAATAGTGTAGAAATTATCCTGTTCTTCAGTGATTGACAGAGGTATGAACCAATGAACAGTTACCTCTTCTTTTTCATCACCTAATGAAAAGCCCAATTACCTGATGTTGAAAGCCTTTATTTATCTACTTGTAAATACATGAATAATTTGATTTTTTTAATGTAATTGAGGCTTCCAGCACAGTAGGACACCAGTGTGTCCACAGATACACATTCTGAAGTTTGCCAGAATACTTGTCTCTACTGAAGTTCCACTTAACTTTATTCTGAATTTCATCGCTTTGCTATCTTGAAATCGAAAAAATAGAAAACTGTTAATTCAAATATATATTGAAAATCGCACCTCAGTTCTAGCTTGTTATTTCATGAGCAATGTGAGCTTTCTTTTAATATTATTTGTATTCTAGGCAATGGTGTTTTGTGATTTTCCCTTCCACCCCAGCAGTTATTCTGTGGTTGGAAAAACAACCCCATTGTAGCAGTGATTTGTTGAGAGAGTTCAACAAATGTGCATGCTAAATTAAGAGTTTGGATATATACTGAACAGATGAGATTTAAAAATAATAACTTTTTTTGAGTTTTAATAGGTAAAATAAATGGAATTATAATATAGGGAAATATTGGGTACTTCTAAAAATGAGCAGAGAATTTATCAAGCCTGCTGCATCAAAATGTCATCACAAATCCTGGCATTTGGACAATAATCCCATCTCTGTAATAAGCACATGCCAGTAACAGTTTACAATAGCTAGTCCTGGCTATTGAAAATTTTCTGGCCAGAATCCCCCCTCCTCACTCAAAGCCACAGCTAGGAGCATATACAATTCATTACATCTCCTTAGACCTGATCAGGCTATTGGATTGCTGTCAGGGTTCTTTCCAAGCTTTCGGTTTCATGGTTCTGTATCATAAATCATCCAGTGCTTTCAGCCATTCTGAAAGTCCTTTGAAGAACAGGTTAAAAATATCAGTGAAAAATAACTAAATCTGTTTGGATGGCTGCTATTCTAATAAGACTACTCTTCCTTTTTTAAAAAAATCCCTTTATTTCCAACCTAATGAACTTTCATTTTGTTACTTAGTAAAAAAAAAAAGTACAGTTAGAGACAAGCAAATGCATACATCGGCATTTGATTTATTCTAATCATTAACCACTTTTATTTGGTAAGCAGAGTGGCTGGAATGTGTAACTGGTCTTCCATGTATTGTTATGAGTCTGTGTATAGAAAGAGGAGCAATCGTGGAAAAGGAAAAGTAATGATGCGGCCCTAGTTAAAGATACTGTCAGCTTTGTACATTTTATCTTATTCTGGAGTATGAGCAAAAGATCCATCATGCCTGACATTTCGTGTGATCATAAGTATAATAAGAAGAGCCTCTGTGGCGCAGTGGTTAGAGTGCAGAACTGCAAGCTACTTCTGCAGCCAGCTGCCTACAGTTTGGCAGTTCAAATTCCACCAGGCTCAAGGTTAACTCGGCCTTCCATCCTTCTGAGGTGGGTAAAATGAGGACCCAGTTTGTCGGGGGCAATATGCTGACTCTGTAAACTGCTTAGAGAGGGCTGTAAAGCTCTATAAACCCTTTTTGCAGGGATGTGGGTCTGCCCTAAGAGTCAGGGCAGAAAGATAGGGAAGTTTGTCCAGAAATGGCTGAGGAATTCTGGGAGTTGAAGTCCGGTCATCTTAAAGTTGCTATGTTTGAGAAACTCTGTAGCTCAGGTTGCTAAAATTGAAATACTTTGCCCTAGAACACTCTTCATGCTCTCATGTTTATGTTAAGGTTAAAAAAGAAAAGAATTGTATCAAATTGCAACATGGGCATTGCCAAATGGTTTTCAAATAAATGTTCAGTCATCTACATTGCAGAGATATTTATGTTATGTATTACTTTTACTCTTTCTTTATTTATATTTCTTGCACTCTATGATCCAACACTAAAGTCTTGCAAGAACTCTTAATATCTTGAAAGCTAAAAAGTGGATACTTAAACTAGTCTAGAACAGACATGTTCCTGAATTAGAAATAAATCACAGTGGTTTGTAGGTAAGAGTGGCATAAGAACAGTTGATTTGTCTGAAGTATAAAGGTGGAGGTGATTACCTCTGATAACTGGAGGATGAGGGATACATTGGAGTTTGTGGCCACTGAACTACTTTAATTCCTGTTGCACAATGACGTTTATCATTGAACAAGGGAACAGAGTTGAGCAAATTCACTTTGGGTCTGTGCCTTTTCATGCATCAGCAGAAATCTAAAGCATTTGGCTCTAAGGCAATGCTGTACAGCTGGGAAAGAAACATTTTGAAATAGCACTCAGATTTTGGATTTAAATCCTTTCCTTGGTGAGAATACCGATCACTTACAAACTGATGGTTCTTTCCAATTATATACAGTAGATTACTGCTACATCATCATCCATGGTGTTGGCAAGCTGTCCTAAACACACCTGAAAGATGAGATTTCTCTCTCTTTTTGTCCTTGCATTAAAAGCAAAGGATTCAACAGAGACAATGCCTCCAGCAAGTCTTGTAAAAAAGTACTAACCCTATCAATCCTCAGTAAAATCACCATGACTGCATTTTATGAGCTTCTTTATAGAAGCTGGAAAAATGGTGGTATCTCCCATCTGAGCTGCATCCATTGCTGAATCTTGGGAGAAAGAAAATCTTATTTTCAAAGACTGGAGAGACAGTGAATTTTCTCATTTTGCAACAAGCCCCATATTAAATTTCAGTTGGCATCATATAATGGATTGTTCAACTGCAGAGACACCCTAAGACCCTACATTTTTAAATTTTATTTTAAATATGGTTTTACATTCTGTAAGCCGCCTCGAGTCACCATGGGATAATAGGTGGCAATAGAAATTCAATAAATAAATAAATAAATAAATAAATAAATAAATAAATAAATAAAAAAAACATTCAAAGTATTGGGAGTCATATATGACACTACTAGGGAGATAATGAACCTGACCCAGGTGATCCATGGACCCACCCACGAGGGGGGGAACACACTTGACCTGGTTTTTATCTCGGGGCAGTGGTGTAGTGATCTGGGGGAGGGTTCTCCATCTACCCTCCCTTTATCGTGGACTGATCACTATCTCCTGCGGCTGGTTTTTCAATTGGCTGTCCCTCGCTGCTGGGATGAGGAGCCTATACGATGGTTCCGCCCCAGGCGCCTAATGGACCCGGATAGGTTTCAGACGGCGCTGGGGTTCTTGCCCGCCTCCTCGACCACAGCTCGGCCGAGACGCTGACGGCCGCCTGGCAAAGGGCGGCGTCGGAGGCGCTCGACCGGGTTGTCCCCTTGCGGCCCTTCCCGCCGTAGACCCCGATGGGCTCCCTGGTTCTCCGAGGAGCTCCGGGATGAAACGGCGGAGAAGATGCCTGGAGAGCAGATGGAGGGCCAGCCACTCCGAATCCGACCGTGTCCAGTTGCGATCCTATATCAGGACCTATCTGGAAGCAATCAGGACGGCGAGGCGTGCTTACTTCTCCGCTCTGATTGCGTCTGCCGATGATCGCCCTGCTGCCCTGTTTCGGGTGACCCGCTCCCTCCTTCAATTGAGGGGGGGGATGACCCGTTGCAGGGCAGGGCAGAGGAATTTAGTATACATCTGGCGGATAAAGTCGCTCGAATTCGTGCTGGCTTGGACTCTGATTGGCAGTGGTCTGATGATGGGGTGGCAATGAGTCTGGTGGATTCTACCTGGGTTGAGTTCGACCTGGTCTCCCTCGATGAGGTGGACAGGATCATGCGGAGGCTGTCTTCCACCACGTGTTTATTGGACCCGTGCCCTTCCTGGTTGGTATATGCCTCCAGGGAGGTTATGCGGCTGGCTCCAGGCAGTTGTTAATGCTTCTTTGAGTGAGGGAGTCTTTCCTGCCGCTTTGAAAGAGGCGGTGGTGAGGCCCCTCCTCAAGAAGCCTGCCTTGGACCCGGCCGTTTTGAACAACTATCGTCCTGTCTCCAACCTCCGCTTTTTAGCGAAGGTTGTTGAGAGCGTGGTGGTTCAGCAGCTTCCCTTGTTCCTGGAGGAAACTGAGTATTTAGATCCGTATCAGTCGGGCTTCAGGGCCGGACACAGCACGGAGACAGCATTGGTCGCACTGGTGGATGATCTCTGGAGGGCTCGGGACAGGGGTTTTTCCTCTGTCCTAGTCCTTTTAGATCTCTCAGCGGCTTTCGATACCATCGACCATGGTATCCTTCTGCAGCGGCTTAGAGGTTTGGGGTGGGGGAACCGTTTTGCGTTGGTTCTCCTCCTTCCTTCGGGCGCTCGCAGTCGGTGTTGGCAGGGGGCAGAGGTCGACCCCAAGACCCCTCACTTGTGGGGTGCCGCAGGGGTCTGTCCTTTCGCCCCTCCTGTTCAATATCTACATGAAACCGCTGGGTGAGATCATCCGAGGTTTTGGGGTGAGGTATCATCAGTATGCTGATGATACCCAGCTTTATATCTCCACCCCAGGCCAGATCAGTGATGCTCTCTCCGTGATGTCCCGGTGCCTGGAGGCGGTACGGGTCTGGATGGGTAGTAACAGGCTTCAGCTCAACCCCACCAAGACGGAGTGGCTGTTCTTACCGGCATCTCGGTCTTTATTGGATGTACCATCTTTGGTCATGGGGAGAGGTGTTGCCCCGTGGATAGGCGAGAAACCTGGGTGTCCTCCTGGACTCACAGCTCGGTTTGGAGGAGCATGTGGGAGCTGTGGCCAGGGGGCTTTGCCCAGGTTCGGCTGGTTCGCCAGCTTCCCTTATTTGGACCGAGATGCCCTTCGACGGTTACTCATGCGCTTGTCACCTCTAGGATTGACTACTGCAATGCTCTCTACATGGGGCTTCCCTTGCGGACGATCCGGAGGCTCCAGCTGGTGCAGAATGCAGCCGCGGGTTGTGATGGGGTATCCCGATACTCCCATGTTACACCCTCCTGCGTGGCTTGCATTGGTTGCCGGTTGCCTCGGGTCGCCTTCAAGGTATTAGTTACAACTTATAAAGCCCTTAATGGCTTGGGTCCAGGGTACTTGGGACGCCTCCTGCCAGCATCACTTTCCGATCGCCCTGTTCGGTCTCATAGGAGGGGCCTCCTTGGGGTGCCGTCAGTCAGATATTGTAGGCTGGCGGTCCCCAGGGCTAGGGCCTTCTCTGTGGGAGCACCTGCCCTCTGGAATCAGCTCCCCGTCGATCTCCGTTTGGCCCCTGACCTCCGCTCCTTCCGCGGGACCTGAAGACTTGGTTGTTCCAACGGGCGGCCTTGAATGACCGGGGGTTGGGTTTATTTTAATTTATTTGGCTTGTTTATTGTTTAATCTTGTTTTATTGTAAATTTTCTCTGTTTTAATGTTCGCCGCCCTGAGTCCTTAGGGAATAGGGCGGCATACAAGTCGAATAAATAAATAAATAAATAAATAATGGAATAGGTGGGAGGAATATTTCTATATTAATGGGGAAAGAAGTTGAGATTAATGGCATTAATGGAGCATAAACAACTGGATCTGTTTGCGGCTTGGCATGGATCAGAACTGAAAAGTTATCTGGTTTGAATGTAAGGTAAAGGTAAAGATACCCCTTGCACATATGTGCTAGTCGTTTCCAGCTCTGGAGGGCGGTGCTCATCTCTGTTACAAAGCCGATGAGCCAGCGCTCTCCAAAGATGTCTCCATGGTCATGTGGCCAGCATGACTAAATGTCGAAGGCACACAGAACGCTGTTATCTTCTGACCGAAGTGGTTCCTATTTTTCTACTTGCATTTTTACATGCTTCCAAACTGCTAGATTGGCAGAAGCTGGGACAAGGAACAGGAGCTCACTCCATTACATGGTGCTAGGGATTCGAACCGCCGAACTGTCGACCCTTCTGACTGACAAGCTCAGAATCTTAACCACTGAGCCACCACATCCCAATTTGAATGTATATTGAATGTATATGAATATAATATCGAATGTATATCAAATGACCCTAATCAGAGTTCTTTGCTTTATATTCATCAGCTTCTACCTCTTGCCTTGAACCTTGTTTACTGACTCAAACTGTGGACCTTGGATCCTGGCTTGTACTTTGACCTCTGGGCTTGCTTCACAGATTTTGCCTGTGCCTTGCAGATTTATTTTTGTCTCATGGACTTGCCTTAGCCTTGCCTCTGCCTTGTGGACTTGCGTTGCCCTGTGGACTTGTGTTGGATTTGTTCCTGTGAAGTCCTTGGGGAGGGGTTGCATGGTTGCTGGCATGGGAATTTCTGGGGAAGACTATTCAAGGCTTAGAAAGCCTCAGATAATACCTTTAATCCATCTGTGACATATACATGTGTGAGCAGAATCAGGACATTGGGTTTATAATTTCTTAAAATTATTATATATTATCCACTTATAAGATGCACTGAAATGATGGTAGTGATGGTGGGATAATCTTGAATGGCAGCATTACAATTAGTTAAGTAAATAATAATGTAGAATGTACTTGACCCTGTGCTCCTTGTTGAAAAGTTGAAAATTGTTTCATCCATTGGGTTTTTAATTATAAAAACTGAATTTATATACTCACACATCATTCAAAGTTACCTAGTATTGTGCTATCTATTCACATTCTTCACTTATACTCAATCCAGTGCCTACTTTGAAGTACGTTGTCCTGAGTTTTGCGGGATATATACTCAGGGGTATAGTTCATAGTTACTTACTCAGATCATGACCAGAGATGGTATTCAGCAGGTTCTGACCAGTTCTGAAGAACCGGTAGCGGAAATTTTGAGTAGTTCAGAGAACCGGTGGTAACCTTCCCCCAGGAGTGGGGTGGGAATGGAGATTTTACAGTATCCTTTCCCTGGAGTGGGATGGAAATAGAGATTTTGCAATATCCTTCCCCCAAGAGTGGGGAGGGAATGGAGATTTTACAGTATCCTTCCCCTGCCATGCCCACCAAGCCATGCCCACAGAACCAGTAGTAAAAAAATTTGAATCTCACCACTGATCATGACCAAGAAACACTATCCTTTCTATTTGTAACTGGCCTCATTAAGATCTAGTCAAATTTCCTCTAGCCCGCATATCAACATTAGTAGTATTGACATTTAAATTATTCTCATTAGGTTGATTGTTTTAGTTTGTCTGCTGATAGCTTCAGTTAGGGTAATTCTAGACAGCGATCCATTCATATCTGGAATTATCCTGACCAGAATTCATTGCAATGGCATAATACTGGGAAGAAGCAAGGCTGGATTTGTCTGAAGGTCAAGGCTTTGAAATGTAGGGGCAATGCATGTAAAGAAAGTGTGTACGCTTGTTCTTGGTCTGGCCAAATACCCCTTCATTATGGTCTGTGCAGTTGGCAACAATTCTTGATTTAAATTTGATATACCCAGTCAGTCTAACACACTGGGAGGAAATGGGATAGAATAAAGTCTGTGCAAATCACAAAAAGTAATATTTGAGATGTACTTTGAAACACCATCTTTTACCCATGGCCTTCTATGATTCTGACAGAGATCAAACATTATTCTTTTCTGCATGTAGAGAGGAATTGGTTCAGAGAAGAGCAACAAGAATGATAAAGGAACAGACTTATTGCAAAAGGATTGAAGATATAAAGATTGGCATATTTAACATTCTGGAGAAGATCTAATAGTTTTCTCTACATATCTAAAGAGATAGTACATAAAAGATCAAAGAGCACCTTGGGAATTCTGACGCACCTGAGAATAGCCCAGCATATTTATATTATATTGTGCCAGGTTAGGTTTGATAAGTACTAGTTTTATTTAGTATACTGCAATTTGGGTCAAGCTAGTTCTTGTCTATTAAGTCTATGTGATTGGCAATTAGTCTGGATAACTGATTGCCTAATGGTTAACTCTGGTAACCTCTGGTTTTTCCCCCTATGATTTACACTTACATTCCTTTGTGCTTCTAGCATCTTGTTGTAATTTGGGCTTACCTGACTCTTGACTCTGTGTTATGTCTCTGGCCAGGAATAAACTTTCTGAATTTTTATCTTCAACTATGACTTCTGCTTTTGATATCTAACGCAGATCCATAGATAGATGCAATGGTAATAGGAAATAAACACAGTAAATAAAGCCTTATTTTTGTCATTATATGAGGCTTGGCTTAGATGTAGTGCTGAGATTATTTCTCAAATTTTGAATATATAAGCCAGTTGTCAATGTGCAAAGCTTTCCTGACCTGCTTCCGAGTTGCCATAGGCAGGGGGATGGGAAATCATGCCTTGCAACTGCATAAAGGAATTTACACCTCAATCAAAACAAGACAGAGCCTAGCCAGCTGAAGTCAAGGCCATCTCCACAGAGACCCGCAACGGCTGAAGGGAGTGACTTCTATGACATGTGAAATTGCTTCGTTGGGGAATGTGATTGGTGACACACTTTGCGGGGAGGGGGAAACAGGGCCAGAGGCAAGGCGCGAACTAGGTGAAGTCAGAGCTGGCTTCACCTAGATTGTACCGACATGGTACTCCTAATAAACAACTGGATTGTTTTTGCTAAATGGCTTGAGACTCCTGATATTATTAGGGCATTGATTGGAACCCTGACACCAGTTTTATATTTTTCCATATTAAAATATATAACTTAGTTTTGTTTTTCTCATATTAAAAAGGGAAAGTTGTTTCATACAGTATTCATTTAAAATGCTGAGCATGCAGTCCACAATTTAAAACTTTAGAAGCAGTTTTAAAAAAGGAAAAAAGGTGAAAAAAAGAGAAAGAAATATATGCCTACCTCATAATGAAAATGTGGGAAAATTGAAAGTGCCAATATTGGGAACTCAGTGTGGATGGAAAAATACAAGAGGCCCCTACTGACAAAGTGGTAAGCTCCTGAAGTATGAATTGTCACATTTTATTCTGTTGCAGGTCACAATGAAAATACCTTCTGTCTATAAGCACCTAATTTGCCATGATCCTTCCAAATTTTACAAAGAGTTTTTAAAAACTCTAACTGGAGACAGAAATCAAATTTGTAATCTTCTCCATGCAAGACTATGCTGTGCCACTGAGCTACCTTGTAAATCTTAAAGCCCACAAGGAATATAAAAAATAATAATGAGCTGGGTATACTGCAGATAATGAAAACTGGTCCAAGGTCATTCTCATTGTGTGACACTAATAGTAGCTACTTTCTACAAAAAACATTTTCTGCAGTTGTTATAATTAAAAGGCCCTTTTAATGGAAAAGCCTCTATGTTACTAAAATTAGAGAAGGTTACATCATTTGAATTTTAGATAATTAACAGAGTTTTTCTGTGATGTGACATTAAAAATTATTATAAGGCAGAGAAGGCTAAGATTATAATCATTCATGAAAACCAGTTCCAGAATGAAAGAATATTACTTTTTCTGATTAGAATGATCACATTTCTCACCACCTCCATGACCTATTTATTTTTTTAAAGATTAACAACCTTTTTAATTGTGAAAAGGAAAATAGCAAATGTGCAATATAGCTCTTTCATTATATTGATAGAAGATGCTTGTTTTTGTAGATCCTGATGTCTGGAAAGCATAAGATTGGTAAAAGCTGCACAATAGCACCAAAACGTTATTCTGTTGCCATATTATCATCTACTGAAGGGTAGATTCAATAGAAAGTTTTAACTGAACTCCCCAAATGTTGTCCTGTTTATTAAATACATTTTGAAAATAAAGTAAAGTTTGATTTATATCAGGCTTATAATAGTTTTGCTCACTCATTATTTTTTAATATATAAGTTTATATATATAAAACAGTGGCAAGGATGGAAAAACTGTAACAGAGGGAAAAGCCAATTAATTGTTCTCCTGGGTAAAAAAAATTGATTTGGGCTTTTGTGATGTAATTAAAAAATGCTGTAAACTAATTTTCTCAATTTCTATCTTTTTAATAAATGGCAACTGATTTCTGTCAATCAGATTCACATATCTGTTGTATTATTAGGCAAAGGGAGACAGGCATTTCAGATGGCAGATAGGCAGTTATATGGAACTCTGCCATGCAGAAAGTCTTATGCACCTTAAATTCACTTCCTGGCATTGCATATTATGGAAGACTCTGTTGTATCATTTGTACTGAATTTAGATTTATCTGCCAACCTAGACAGATATTTGCCTTGTTGTCTACTACCCATTCCTTTCATAGCCAGCTTGGGGAAGCAATAAACTTTGTTAGGGGAATAAAGATTTAGTATACTACATCATATACCTATAAAGACACTGCAATAAATTAAGAAATCCAAACGTCATTGTCTAGTGTTATGTCCCTGTGTCTCTCCTTCATCCATCTGCACACGAATATTCCCAGCTGGGATTGTGCAATGCAGAACACCAGCCTACAGCAATACCTTTCAATCTACAAAAAACACTTCTGGGCTCTACAAAAGCCTTTGGAAGTCTCCTTAGAAAATAAATATGATTGTTTTCCTGACCACTGCCTTGTTTGGTAATGTACCAACTTGTCCGGAGGAGGGTGGGGAAGACAAAATATGATGGAACGGTAGACAGCATCTTTAAGAAATAGAAGAACAGCAAGAAACAACTTCAACATTCTGTCTTATGATTTTATTTATTTTTATAAAAACATAGACCCTAACATTGTAATGCAGGTGTATCAAACTCGTGGGCCATAGGCTGGATGTTTCATGTGCTGGCCATGCCCACCCCCTGTTTAGTGAAGGAAAAAAAATCATGATATGTCACATGACGACATGACATTACGAATTTGATACCCATGTTCTAATGCATCTCTTGGGGCAACTAAAAACAAAACTATAGCAAAATTCAAATAATGTAAAAGAATAATAATTAACACACACACTCACACACACTCACACACACACACATACGTAATAGCAAAAAACTCTTGAATAAAATCAGCTAAAATGTTCAAGTAAATTATACACTGCTTTCCTAAGTTTGAAGCTCTTAGACATTGGCAATTGGCAAAATAACAGCAACCCACCATTAAGAGTGCAGATCTGGCTTCCCAAGGATAGAAGAACCAAAGTTCCTAGGCATCCAATGAGTCTAGTTTTGTAGTAAGTCATGTTGATGATGGCATAGCACCCAGAAAGATCCCCAAAATTTCAAATGCACTTGTCAATAAATTAACAAGAATGAACAATCTTAAATGTAAACTCCATCAATTCTTTTTTTGGATGTTCTTTCCAGTTGACTAGAACTGGTTTATTGACTGTAAAATATGTATACTCCGTATATACTTAGTTTCTTTCAGGAAACTAAGAGTAGCTTAAATGGGGTCTTAGAATTAACAGACCCTACCCAAAACAGTGAAGATTCCCAATTCTCAGAAATAAGAATTGATCCAACATAATTTTTGTCAACCATTTTTAGTGAAAATTCTTGATTTAAATGATTAATCAAAATGCCTTGTTATTTTATTTCACTTCAGTTTTTCCATCAAGATTGCAGTGCTGAAAATGAAGAATATGTTACCTTGGCTGTTGTCTTCTGTAATCAATAATGTTCACTGCTCCTAACTTTTAATGGCTTTGTTTATACATGAAAAAGAAGTGCCATTTTTCAGTATTACAGATTTTCCCTCCATATGAAAGTCCAAAGGCTGACACAAGATGAGTTTAATGACTTGAATGATATCAGGGTGGAGATTTCCACTGTGTCTTAATATAATTCAGGGAATGGAAATCTTATGTTTCTATGATTTTCTGTTTTTATAAATATGGTATGTTCCAAAATATGGAAAGGATTCTTGACAAGAAGATTTACAATCTATTATGCTAATGATGTTTTAAGGCCCTACAATATTTGGAGACAATTTTAATTCAACAATTCATACAAATTGATTTGAGTTCTAAAATCAGCTCTTTAAGTCTAGCTGTAAGATAATCTCATTAAAGACAGAACAAACAGGGCCTTCTCCATGACAGTCCTACAGTTCTGAACTAATATACTTAAAACTTTCACTAGTAAAGGACTTCAAATAGGTTTGAAAACTCACTGGTTCCATTGTTGTTTTTAGGAAGGTTACTGCTGCTGGTTTGGATATTGTTTTAAGTTATAATTGTATAGCAGTGTTGTGCTGCCTGTGAATTCTTTCAAACTGTGATTTGAAATGGTTGATTTCATTTATGCTGGATCTTGTGGCTGTTTTGATATAAACTGATTTAGGAGAACTTTTCCCAGAGAGATTATTTCAAAGTATCTCAGCTAAAGAGACAGTCAGACAGAGAAAAGGGAAGAAAGTAGAAACACAGCAAGCAAACAAAAATCATCAATAAAGTTCCCCATACAACTTAGCTAGTTAGCAGCACCAAGCCAATCTTAGCTGATCTCAAAAGCTAAACAACATTGGAACTGATTAGTATTTGAGTGAGACTGGAACTTCCAGTGAGCATTATGGCAAACTAGACATTTCCAAAGGATCAGGGATGACAATATCAATGGTTAGACCAATGAAATCAGCTGGGTCATTTTTACCAGAAAAGGAAAGATTGTGGGATCACCCATTTGCACTCCAAACAGCACTCTTCATTGAGAGGCTAAGAGCTGAGAGAATTCAACCAAGCCCCACAACTTTAATTGCAGTCTATTACAGGGATGCAAAGCTTAGCTACTTATTTCTTAATCATTTATAGATGTAATTAATTTATAGGTAAAGAGGGATTTTCTAAGTGGTAGGATAAAACTCCTCTTGGAAAGTAATACAGGGAGTCCTTGACTTATGATCCGTCCATTCTGGCCAGAAATTGTGATGGTCATTAAGCGAGGCCCTATGTCAGGAGTGTCAAACTGGCGGCCTGCAGGCTGGATGCGTCACATGCAGGCCACACCCACCCCAGCTCTGCAAAGGCAAAAAATAAAAATCGTGACGTCACGTGACCTCACACGATGTGATCAAGTTTGACATCCGTCCCTATGTGATCACCTCACTTCATGACTCCAATCACTGCTCTCCCCATTTATTTGTTTATTAAATTTTTATGCGGCCCATCTCATTGATACAGCAACTCTGGGTGGCTTACAAATATGATAAAAAGTAAGAAAATAATAATGACAAGACAATTAAAATTAGAGGAATTAAATAGAAAAGCTAAAATCATGATATTGGACAGTCTGGGGCTGGGGATCTTCTCTATCCAGTCAGCCATACCCAAAGTAGAAGGCCTCTGTTGGGGCCCTTGGTCATGTAGCAGAGCCACATTTTCAGGCTCTTCTGGAGTGAGTGTTGGGGCAGAGTTCATCTCAAATGAGAGAATATTCCAGAGGGTGGGAGTTGTGGTTGTTAGGTGACTGCATAGGACATTAAGCAGAGCTTGGGCTGTCTCAGGACTGGGGAGACCTACACTGAAGCCCCTCCCAACTCATACTTTTTTTTAATCCAATGGACAATGCAGGCCTGGTTGATATGTAGAGACAGAAACATGACAGTTCAAAAGAATAGCTGCAGCCTAACATTTATGTTCCTCCATGACTTCAATATATTTATTTATTTATTTATTTATTTATTTATTTATTTATTTATTTAGTCAATTGCTTACAAGATAATAGGTATAAGTATAAACATAGTTATGAATACATGGATATGTATAAGAAAATAAAAGAAACAATAGGGCAGGGACGGTAGGCACTTTGGTGTGCTTATGCATGCCCCCTACAGAACTCTTAGGAAAGGGGTAAGGTCAATAGTAGACAGTCTAAGGTTAAAGTTTTTGGGGTTTGGGGAAGAAACCACAGTCAGGTAGAGTATTCCAGACATTGACCACTCTGTTGCTGAAGTTGTATTTCCTGCAATCAAGTTTGGTGTGGTTAACCAATATTAATCAATATTGTACACACACACATGCTCACAAATACACAAGAGATACCATTATCAGAGTGAGAATTCATTGTGATACCCATGGTGCTCTTTCTATCAAATTCTGTTTGTAAAAAGGTCCAGATCACATAGATGCTTTAAAACACAGGGAATCTCTGCTTAAGAAGATAAGAAGAAAATGGTAATAATGGGAGCGCAAAGAAAGGTTGAATTGGGGCTGGAGCAAAAAATATGACCCCATATTATCTTTTTACGTGACTAATTCATGCAAGTAAAGTGATCTGAGTATGAAACTTACAATTGAATGATAATGACTGGTTATAACATTGAAAATTGAAGTAGAGGAGACTTTCACTTACGCTGACCTTGCCTTATAAAATTAAAATGATTGGTTTATTATTCTAATTCTAAAGGCATGTAACTTACCTTGGTCCATCTGTTCATTGAATTTTACAGAGGAAGCCCCTCTGTAAGGTCAAATCTATTCTATTCTAAATTCTGCTAGATTCAATGTGATTTATTCCTAGATAAATGCATATACTATAAGTGTGCTCTGTATTTTAGCTTCTCAGTGATGGTAGCTATTATGGATTATTTATTGTTTATAAAGTCCTGCTCAGGATTACTTTAATGCTTCTTTCAGGTATGGGTAGCCCTACCAGATGTTGATGAACATCTAAGCTTCCTCATCCCCAACTATGGTATTGCTGCTAGGCATTTAAGCTGAGCAAAATCTGGAAGACTATTATTATAAAATATTACAACATTTTTCTTTTTTTTATTAAAAGCAAATGCATCCATCTGCTACTTGTTACAATTGTGTGGGATGTTTTATAGAATGCTTTCAATGGCATATTTTTAATAGCTTTATATTTTGTGTTTGAAGCTTATATGTTGAAAGTGCTTTGTCATTTCTAGACATTTTGATAAAATACAAATCCTGAAAACATAGTAAAAGTTAGCAGCAAATAAAAATTGAAAATGAGAAGAACTAGGAAAACCTAACATTAGAAAATCATTTGCAAATAGAAAAGTATATTTACTTGACACTTGTGTAAACATCACTTATTTACAATTGTTGCAACATGAACTCTATGACTCATTTTAAAGAATGAATAAGAACAGTAGGGGTCTACTAGACTAAATAGGTTGGTAATGAAGAATATTCTTTTGCTACATGCTGTGGCACTTCAGAATCCCCTGTAGTTAATAAGCAATGTAATAAGCCAAGAATTTAATGATTCTCAGATGTTTCTATTTTGAGTTCAAGGAACACACAACAGATGACATTGCTGCTGTTTGATTGGAAATTTAGCCAGGCACCAAAAGTAAAATTTACTCTAGTCTAGTCATATGGTTCACTTATTAACTGTTCATTGGAATTAATATTTTTATGCTTATTTATTATATGCGCATTATACTTTTATTAAAGAATTTGGATGGTCTCTCAACTGATAAAGATGTTCCTACTTAGTTAAAACAAACAGTAGCTCTTGCTGTTCAGAATCCACAATTAGGTTTGTCAAGTTAGCTTGTCTGCTGCTCGTTATTTTCTTCCATCTTTGGCACCAACCAATATAAGCAAGCTGTTTTAAGAACTCTTGACTCATATCCAGCATGAAATTCACATGCTTTTTCATACAGTTCTAGAAAGACCAATTTTGATTGAGGCTACCTGATCTAAACAAGGACCATTGCACCCTTTAAAATTGACTGCAGATGGAATGAGATGAGATATTATCATGGGAAAATAAGCAGGGGGCAAATAACAAAATGTGTCTTATGAGGCCTCAGTATAGATTTGGCTTCTTCCATCTTTTCCTAATAATATCACATGCGAATACCCACAGAGAGAGCTTGAGTTGTGATATCACAAGGCACAGGTCATCATTATGATGAAATCTTAGCTTGCTACGGACTCCTCTAAAAATAGATTCATTTTGCAAATTGAATTTCTGACTCAGGGCACTTTAAAAACAAATGTAGTTTGTCCTTTCTCCAATTGGTGAGAATTGAAGCCTCTGTCTACTTCCTCAGCTCCTTCTCTCAGCAAGTTACTGTATTTCTCTTCAAGGCTCTTGCTTAATAAAACTTGGACAGTCTTGCTCTTTGAATGCTGACTGGTTCCCTTTGGCAAGGGAAGCAGGACAAATGTGTAATTATTTATCCATGTTACTCCTAAAGTGCATAGAAAAAAAACCTGTAAAAATTGTGAAGCAGTCAAAATAATCTTGTCTGCATTTTGAAGTATCCTTCTAAGAGCCTGTCTCCATTGCACAGGTCTTATCTTCTTTTTCCTTCAGTCATGATAACAGCATGGAAACATGGTTAGAAATATTGCAAAACTGCATATGTTGTATCATTGCCTCTTCAGACGCTTTTAGATGCTAAGTAGCATTGATGGGAAGACAAGTTGGGTCCTTGGTTTTTTTTTTAATGAATCACCATCTCATTGTAGCAATCAGGGTGCATCTATAGAGGGGGGCACAAGCAAATGATTTCCCCTTTTTTTGTGAGAGTGAGAAAGTGTGTGCATGTGCGGTGGGGAAGGCTGAATTTCTATTTCTCTAGAACCTATGTCTGGGATGTGTGTATTTGTGGATTTTCCCCCCTGATCTCTTACTGTTCAGCTGTAGGGAGCATTGATTATTAATGGCAATCTCAGCATGTTTTTGCTTTTTGAGGCCACAAGCAACTCAGTTTCAAATTGCTTTGGGGGAGATTGGGATGGGAAGGATAGTGGGAGTGCCCATGTTGTCTCAAGTTTTACATTTACTATAATAAACCAGAATGCATACAAGGATGTACCTGGGCTATAGAATCAGGTACAGAAATTCTATCTCTGGCAGCACCTGCCTCTGGGACAGCATCCCCCCACCAAGAACTATCTGGGCCCCATCATGACCCTGTTGAAAAATTCTTTGAATTTTTAAATATTAAATATTTAAGTATTAATTTGAATGCTTCCTCTTTGGATGGATGAATTGGTTGGATGAAGGATATATAAATATTATACAATCTGTGCCATGGGGTGATTGTTTCAGATATACCGTGTTTCCCCGAAAATATGATCTATTCAAAAAGTAAGTCCTAGCTTGATTTTTACACATGTGCCCAATATAAGCCCTACCCCCAAAAATAAGCCCTAATTAAGATCCCGCCCACTCCAGGGTGTATGGATAAAAATTAAGCAAGGGTGGGGATGGGGGTGGGATGGAGCTGCCCTACTACTTACCTTCAGATAGTTGCAGCCAGGGCTTGCACACCTTGGCCCATTTCTTCTGCAGCCAGCAAGGTTTCCTGAAGGCCTCTGTAGCTGATAACAGACTTCCAAATTGATCTGGAGCTCTTTTATCGGCTACAGAGGCCTTCAGGAAAGCCTTGGTGGCTGCAGAAGAAATGGGCCAAGGTGTGCAAGGCTTGGCTGCAACTATCCGAGGCCAAAGAAGTTCCTGAAGGCCTCTGCCAGTGAAAAGGAGGCCAGGGGCAACACGCACAAGTGAGGTGAGTCATCCTCCCCAAAATAAGACCTGGTGCCTTTTTTGGTGGCAAAATATATATAAGACAGGGTCTTATATTTGGGGAAACACAGTATTTCCTACCAGATTTCTTAATGTTTTCAACAGTGACAGAACTTCTAATGCACTGCCTTCACTCAAAAAGTTGGGATACATTCAGAGTATATCTGCCTTGAAAGACTATACAGCACAGTCAAACATCAGCACAGGAAATGTTTTGTGACATCTTGCATTATGTCATAAATTGTTTTATCATAGTTTTATGTCATTTGCCAAATTACAACTTCATTGGAATCATGGGTCACAGATTCTGTAAGTTAGCCCATTTGAGGTACTTTAGTTCAAAAATTGTTGCGTTATGATGCACTGCTTAGACCAGATAAAAGTTATGGGAATGTGAACTTTAATTTGTCTGTGTGTGTGTCTGTGTGTGTGTCTGTGTGTGTATGTATGTGTGTTAATTGTTGTACACTACCCAGAGTCTTTATGGACTTGACGTCTCTTTAAATATGATAAAAAATGAAGCAACCAAATCAATAATGCCCAAATATTGATGGATTCATATGGCAATAATGAATCGTGATGCAGTTGGGAAAAATATGGTTGTTTATATAAAGTAATTGAATGTCAGCCCTTTTCTTTAGCTATCTTTCTTTTGCTTTCACTACCAACTGTGTTTTTGCATACATATCTGCCTTCCTGCCTCCCTTTCTGCTCTTTGAACAACCTTCTTGGCAGGATATTTTTGAACAGGGACATGGCCACCAAGGAAATAGGTAAGCATCTTTTGTTCCTGCCATTCTTCTGTTGTAGCAGAGGCCTCTCCAGACTGTATTTCATTAGGAAGGAAAACAAAAAACCCAAGGGTTCATTATACCCGTAAAAAAAATACCTGTGTGTTTTCTTGACATACTGGGGATTTTTTGAATGTATTTATTTAAAGCATTTCAATAATTCATCTTGCCTAGAATGAGTTACAAAACAAACCAGACTATTCAGTATTTGTGTGCAGTGTAAATTAGGAGAAACCAGAGCCCTCAAGTGCTCTTTTCTAAATGTTATTTTCAATCTCTCTAGGAATGACAAAAGAAAAATGTTTACTGGAAATCAGGAAATTTAAATTCATTTTTTTGTCAAATGGCTTTTTTTTCTCTTGTAGACTTTCAAGAAAGCAAATCATAGCTCTGTATAAGAATTGAAATGTCAATTCTTTTGTTATGTGCAATTCACAAGTTTGGCAAAACGTAAATGCCATGTTGAAACTCCTTGAGTCCCTGATTCTTACTCATGCTTGTTGGTTTTATTTAATTTGGAACCTTGCAATAGTTGTCTATGGGTTCTCCAATTTTCATTCTAGGTGATTTTAAAAGGTCAGTAATGAGCAACTGTTTCTTCTTGTTGTTAGGTCACAAAACTTCATTTTCTTTGTTCATACTTCTCTCTCTCCCTTCCTAATGTTTCTTTTTCATAAGAGAATGTAAAGAATTCTCTCTGATAATATTTTTGTTCGTTTGTTTCTTCAGAGAGCATGTATGCTACATTAACAAAGACCGATCATGTAAGAAACCAAGGGAGGGTGAATGCATGAAAAGGATCACTACCACAGCCTTTCTGAACTTGGATAGCAGAGGAGGAATAGCTTCTTTCTCATTCTTCATCATCTGATTTGTTGAAAAATTGCTCCCTTAGCTGTCAAATTTAAAATTAATGCTTACTATGTGAGTAGTCATTGCCTACCCTCTAGAAACTAGAGGGCTTCTCTGATCTTCCCAGGTTCAACACCATAACATCCAGAGGTGGTATTCAGCAGGTTCTGACAGTTCTGGAGAACCGGTAGTAGAAATTTTGAGTAGTTTGGAGAACTGATAAATACCACCTCTGACTGGCCCTGCCCCCATCTATTCTCTGCTTCCCAAGTCCCAGCTGATCAGCTAGGTATTCTTTTGTTGCCCTGCACAAGAGAATGGAGCTGGAAAGCAGGTTAGTGGGGTGGGGAGGGAATGGAGATTTTGCAGTAACCTTCCCCCAGGAGCGGGGTGGGAATGGGGATTTTGCATATCCTTCCCCTGCCATGCCCATCAAGCCACACCACGCCCACCAAGCCATGCCCACAGAACTGGTAGTAAAAAAATTTGAACCCCACCTCATATTTTAATTCTTATTGACAATGGACTATTACTGGCAGGATACCCTTAAGAGGCAAAATTGCATCACTAGTCATAGTGAATCTTGTCCCAAAGATGCTTTTTCAGGAGGCAACTGGGCTTTCTTGGGTTTTTTTTTCTTTTGAAGACATTTCACTTCTCATCCAAGAAGCTTCTTCAGCTCTGACAGGATAGTGGGGAATGGAAGGATTTATATTCCTTGCAGACAGCTGGTAATCTGCATCCTTTTAGATAGTCGTTGAAGCACTGAGGTTTATAAACCTAAAAGGATGCAGATTACCAGCTGTCTGCAAAGGGAATAATCCTTCCATTCCATACTATCTTGTCAGAGCTGAAGAAGCTTCTTGGATGAGAAGTAAAATCTCTTCAAAAGCAAAAACAAGAAAGCCCAGTTGCCTCCTGAAAAAGCACCTTTGGGACAACCATGACCTGGGTGACTGAGAATCTCTGCAGACGTTAGCTATACAATTTGAGACAAATACTCTTTGAATCAGGGGTCACCAACCTTTTGGACCTCAGGAACCACCAAACTCATCATTTTAAATCCCATGACCCAGAGACCCTGGGAAAATCCCCCAAAAAGTCTGCAGGAAAATTTCCCACCCCTTTTTCCTACCAACCGATCGTTCTTTATTTGGGATCACAGGATACCAGCTCCAGCTCTGTTCTCAGGGGGAGAGAGAGAGAGAGAGAGACTTTTGGCTTCATGCAAGGAAAGCAGCAGAAGCAGCAGAAGTCTTTCTTTCTCTCTCCCAAACTCTGCCAGAAATGAGTCTTTGCAGGTGCAGCCTCTAGGAGAAAGGATGCCTTGCAGGGTCCCAAAGACTCATTTCTGGCGGAGTTTGGGGGAGAGAAAGAAAGACTTTTGCTGCTTTCCTTGTGTGCAGCCAAAAGCAGTAGAAAGAAGCGGAAAGAAGCAGCCTGGTGGCCAGGCCAGGCACATGGGGTGAGTGAGGCAAGTTTCCCTCCTCTGCCCTTTCCCCCTTCCCCTCACTACCTCATGTTCACAATGCAAGCGACACAAGCCTTGTGTTCCCGCAGGCCATGTGGGTGGCACAGCCTTGTGTTCCCGCACAGCCTGGATTAATTGCTTTGGGGGGGCATTTCTCTGCAGACCACCAACATTTTCTCGTGGACCACCAGTGATCCTGGCCCACTGGTTGGCGACCACTGCTTTGAATGGTGTGGGAGTATGAATAAATTTCCAGAGAAAAATTGCAGACTACAGGAACCAGGATCACTGCTCAGGTGACCCTGAGGACACAGATAAACCTCCAAGTGCTTTAATGACCCTCTAAAAGGATGCAAATTACGAGCTATCTGCAAGGAATATAAATCCTTCCATTCCCCCCTATCCTGTAAGAGCTGAAGAAGAAGAAAAAAAGAGAAAGAAAAGAAAGAGAACCCCCCCCCCCAAGAAAGTCCAGTTGCCTCCTGAAAAAGCACCTTTGGGACAACCATGACCTGGATGACTGAGAATCTCCACAGACCCATAGTGAATCTTCTTGTCTACCAACAAAGGGAGAATCTACAGTACACTATGGACATTGCTTGCCTTTCTATGGTCCACATCTTCAAAATGATGAAGTCTGAACTCCATTGAACAGCTAATTAATATGTCAAGATAATACTATATATTCTTATTTCTCACATATTCATTTATTTCTTTATGTCATATCAAAACAACTGTGGGTCGCATTACAGCATTAAAACATTACCATCCTAACAGATATCTCTAAAACGATAAAATAAAAATAGCAAAAGAAAACTATAGTTAAAAGATGGGGAGGAAGGGAACAGGATATGTGGATGGGGGAGAAGAGAAGGTAGGATTGCCTCTTAATTTATCAACCTTTTCCAGTGTGATGCTCCCTCGTTTAGGTCCTAAGCCATTTGGCAGAGTCAGGTCTTCAGGCTCTTGTGGAAAGTCAGAAAGATGGGAGTCAATCTCACCTCAGGAGGTAAGATGTTCCAAAGGGCAGGAGCCACACCAGAGAAGATCCTTCTCCTGGACCCTTGACTGATAGTGCCCACAGCATGCCTTCTGTACCATTGCAGGGTCATTGCCAATGAGACTGCCTCCATACCACTTTCTCCTAATGATTGTCAAGGTTCCAAGTAACAGGCCCAAAGCAATCAAAACCCCGAGGCCTAGAGTTTCCTCAAAGTATGAATTTATTTGGAATGTCATACTGGCACAGCTGGTGAAAACCCAACTCTGAAGGACCTGAGATTTTCCCCACCCAAGTCAAAACCCAAAGTTCTTTCCCCCAGGTCACACCTCCATCACATTGTCCAATCAGGCCACAGTCCCAACTCCAGCTGGCTTCTGTCCATGCACCTCCAACACCTGATGGAGCGTCCTTGGCTCCCATGGGAAAGAATGTTATTTTGTCTACACATCCCCTAGCTATCTCTATCTCCCCCCTCACATTTCCACAGCTCCAACCGGCTTTGCTGTGGCAGTCCTAAAAATGCTCCCCAAAATGGCTTCAGGGCTGACAATTATATTCTTCCACCTGAGATAAGATCTAGCTGTGATCATAGAGGCTTATTACTCTATATCAGGGGTGGCGAACACGCGGCTCTCGAGCCGCATGCGGCTTCCGGCCAAAATGAATGCGGCTCTTTGCCTCTTATCATTATTTTGTATACTGTGGCTCTTTGCCAAGTTTGGATTTTGTTATGCTGCTTCTGAGGAGGGATCTCTGAGGAGAGATTTCCGAGCGCGTAGTCCCGCCCCCGGCTGCGTCATCCCATCTCCCATCCCCTCGGAAACAACTGCACGGGCCAGCGAGCGTGGTGTGGCTCTCTGACTCTCACAGTTTAAAATTTTGGCTCTTTGTGTCAAACTTGTTCGCCACCCCTGCTCTATATCCTCTTGCTTACAGACTGAGACCCATAGGGATCATAGAGGCATATCTTCTTAGCCTTTCCTCCCGAGTTCCAAAGAAAGTGCAGTCTTCTTAATCACAAGTTTTTGTATTCTGTAATAATGCTTCCTGGTCGCTTACACTTAACAATCCAAAAAATGTGAAAGTTTGCATACCAAAATGTTGTTTTATAAAAATATATGGTAAGATTTCTTTTTAGATATATTACAGCACCTTCATAAGGTATTCCACCATCTACTTGTGACATACTGTAGCTTAGAAAATGAAGAAAGATTTTCACCAGCAAAACCCTACCTTATATTTGAAAAAGGATGTCTGAGTATAGTCACACTGCTTTCAGATCAACATGCATAGGGCTAGACAAGATGGGCAGCACATAAATCTGGTAGATGGATGGATGGATGGATGGATGGTTGGATGGATGGATGGATGGATGGATGGATGGACGGACGGACGAACGGACGGATACCATACCATTTGATAGTGAGCAGGGTTGTCATAAACTGAACTTTCCCAAGTGAAGATGGTTTTATTTCATCGCGTCATGGAGGCAGGCTTATTATGACCCTGTTCCTTGAGGATTAATTAATTTTTTTTAATTTTATTGCATTAAGAAAGTTGATTCCTAACTTTTTATGGTTACATATAATGTGTGTTTGTAGTTTTAACATTTCATTATGTAGCTGTTTGTTTGAATCTTAAATGACAAAGCTGGGGAACTACAGTATTTGTGGCTCAGAGGCAGTTGATTAGTGCAGTTATAAATCCTACAAATCAGTCAATCAGTTAATCAATCAATCAATCATACTATATGTGCTTAGAAATGGAGCCTGTTTTTTGGAAACATCATGTGGTTGCCTGCAATGTGAAGAACCATAATAAATAGATAAATGGCAATCAGGTCAGTTGAGTAGGCAAAGGAATGGCAGACAACAAGAACAATAACTACAACACATTAAGAAAGGTAGGTAAAAAAACCAGAAAAAGCAACAGGAGAACAACAGTATTAATTGCAATAACAATTTATCAAATTGGTCTTAACAAAGTAGTAGATTCATAGAAAATGTTTTCATGGTGTGATAGGTCAGTAGTGAAGGAAACTTATGATTTTCAAACATTATTAAAAATGGGATTGAGAGAAAACCCTCCAAATGGCATAATGCATGAATGAAAATGGCTGTAAATGAAAAAAGAAATGGCTGTGGATGCAGAAACAGAAAATATATTTAAAAATAAATCCTGATCATTTTATACTTTTTATAATAATGGAAGATACATGCTTTGTTTTTGCTCTTTTCTAATACTACTTCTCACTGTCTCGTGTTTTTCTTGTTTTTTTCTACTTATCTCAGGAGTCACTTCTAACAGGATAATAATGCGATCCAATGAAGCCCCAAAGTAGCATCTGGTTTTCCAGGAATAGTAAGAGGTTGTCTCTTTTGCTATCTCAGGTTCTCTTAGTGGCAGTAGAAAAAAAACTTCTCCCTTTGTGTCTTAGATAACATTTGAATTTATTTTTAAAATCTTTTATGAGGAATTGGTTCAGTTTCTAGGACAGTGGTGGTGAACCCATGGCATGCATGCCAGAGGTGGGATGCAGAGCCCCCTCTGTGGTCACACGAGCCATCCCCACAGCTCAGCTCTGCCGCGCATGCGTGTGCTCCTCCCACTGGCTAGCTGGTCTTTGGGCCTTTGCCACTCATGTGGGGGGGAAGGGCGCATGCATGGGGTGCATGCGGGGGCACATGTACATGTACGGGGATGGGGCGCATGCATGAGGGACACATGGACATTGCATTTTGGGAGTTCACATTTTGGGAGTTCATAGTGGAGTACCACAGAGAATTGTCTCAGACAGAGGGGTCACAGCCAAATTTTGGAGTGAGTTCCTGCGGTCTATTGGGTCATCCCAGGGTCTTAGCTCAGCCTTTCATCCAAGCATCAATGGGGGCAGGCAGAGAGATTGAACACCATGGTAGAGCAGTATCTGAGGTGCTACATGAATTATCAGCAGTCCAATTGGGCGGACCTCCTGCCTTTTGCCTATGGGCACTCGGTGCCGAAAAGGTTAGCCATCTCTGTTCTAGGAGGAACCATTTGTCCCAGCTTGAACTTGGGGAGGGAAAAAAAATGAAGTGGGATCATAGAAGAACATAAGAGAAAAAACAGATGTGGGACAGAGGGGAAGTGTATGAGATGAGAGCTTCATCTACTTTTTCTTTTGGTCCTTTATACTGCTTATTTAGCCTCTCACCATCATTGGCATTCTCTGTCGTGGTTCACCAGCAGCCTGTGCAGATGGCAGCGGAATTGGATAGGGGGAAAGAACAGAGACCAGACCAGGAATCTGGGGAGGACTCAGATGAGGGTCCCTGCGTCCGATGCAGAGAAGGGGCCAGGACCATCCGGGAGTTATGTGCTGACTCTGGAGCCTCCAGAATCTGGCAGCAGCAAGGCAGAGGAACAAGGGGAGCCAGTTCCCAGCATGTGTGTGTGCAGAGCTTCTAGTAAGGCTTGGAGGTGATTGCCCCACCCATAAGGTTTAAAGGAAATGCCAAGGTAGAGAAACCTTTGCAGGCAGCAAAGTCGTTTGCTCTGTTCAGATTCAACCTTGAAGCTCTGTGTGGGCTTTGTTTTTATAGTTAATTTGGCACTTTAGTTGTTGGCAACAATTCAAAGGAGAGAAAGGTGGGTGCTTATCTTGAGGGACTGTTTGGGACTCATTACAGGCTGGGAATGAACATAATTCCCAGTGTTGAAATAAAACAAGAGTTGTTTTAACTAAGTGTGTGCTTAATTACGGTCTCAGGAAGCCTTGGTCAGAACATTCTCCTTTGGAGTTACTACCATAAAGTGAAGCCCACCCCAAAATTGTGTTCATGTTTGCTGCTGAGCATGTAACTGTGCCAACTATGCTGAGTATGTAACGCAGCAGACTGTACACACTTATGGAGTATTAAAACTGTTAAAACTGTTACTTTGGTATATTAGGATGGTGCAAACTAGAATGCAGTGTTTATTTGAGGAGAACCACAGGAGCTGTGTAGGTATTACATAATGGAACAGATGGATAATCTTTGATGTGCTTGTTGAGAAGTCAAAAGCAGCTAAAATTCCATATAGCAACTGGCCTCTCCCCCAGATGTGGGAAACATTTCTTTTTTCAGGTTTCCCATATCAATTTTTTACTATCATGGATTAAATAACGCCTTCACCTATAATTCTTTTGACCAGAGGACTATGCAGTGTGGTCTATTGCTTTTGGAAGTTCTAGAAAGATACGTGTGTGTGTGTGTGTGTGTGTGTGTGTGTGTGTGTTTGCAGGGGTGTTTAACAGGAACCTTGGAGTTCTTCTAATCCAATCCCTGCTCAGACAGGAAATCCTATATCATTTCAGACAAATGCTTGTCTGATCTTTTCTTTAAAACCTCTGGAGTTAGAGTACCCACAACTTCTGGAGGCAAGTCATGCTGCTGATTAATTGTTCTGCTAGGAAATTTCTCCTTAGTTTTAGGTTGGCTTTGGAAGAGAACAGGCATTTTATGGTATTTCCTCTTCAGCCTTTCCTTATAACAGTCAATCAGTATTGTACTCTGACTGCATATACTTAATGCTTCCTTGCTTATTTAATTCCGTGTATGTCGGGAGGAAAAATTCCTTTCTTATAATTTTTTTCCCTTGAGGCCCTAAAGCCTGCTGATACCATCATTAGGATCCACAAAAGAGGAACACCACGTTTTTGGGCACATAAGCAGAAGCCATCAGAAAACAGGGTGTTATAAAATATGATAGCTAACTAGAAGTCTTCTGTTCAAAGCCATTGCACTTGGTAACATGATGCTAGTGAACTTTTAGAGGACACCTGGTTGGCCATTGTTGCCAAAAGATATTCTGATTGGGTGGATTTTTAGTCAGGTTTGGAAAGGAATGATGTGCATGTTGACTAATAAGGAAGGAAAGAAGGAAGGAAAGAAGTTATTTGGGATTCTATCCAAACTTAATTCTAAGCAGGAAGACAAACTTTTTAAAATTTTCATCATACCTTGTATCCAAAACAGATTGCAAATCCCCCCTCAAGGTTTTCCAACTTTTCTCGTAATCAACATTATTTCTGTCAGTAGAATAAATTTATCACCCGGATGCAGAATCTCCTTCATCCTCACCCTGCCAGCAATACATTTATTTGTGCTGTGCCAATCCAGTGTCCATTTCAGATAGCTTGAAGAGATACTGTTCTCATTTTGAAATTTCTTTAGGATTTTTTTTTTGCTTTTGTCTATAAAGTAAAGCTATAGCATCGTTATCTTCTGAAGATCAGTAATTTTAACAGTTTGTTGTATTTTAATTTCCTGAAATTCAAAGTCTCCTAGAGCACTGAGGACAAGAGATATATATCTTTGCTTTTAGCTTTGTGTGCATGTTTGCCTCTCTATGCACATTGCAGAGCCTGTCCTATCACTAGGCATAGTGAGACCGCTGCCTCGGGGAGGAGAGTCATATTCAAAAGTTCCCCTTTCTAATTTTATTTGTTTATTTACTTATTTGAATTGTTTGCTGCCCATCTTAATTCGAGGCAATTCTGGGTGGTTTACAACAATGAAAACCAGTGAAACCATGAAGAATAAACATTTCTATTAACAGTAAAATGTACAGTTAAAAAGATGGGGAGGGAAGGAGCAAGATGTATGTAAGGGGGAGATTGAAGTTGATGAGAATCAGTATGTATGGGTCTTTAGATAGCTAATTGGCTGCGATGGGTTAAAATAATTTGCAATTGAATAACAATGCACTGGTAAACAAATCCATCTTAAAAGCAAGCTATTTCATCTCTGCTTATTTTTTATTCATTCAGTTTTGTTTCATCCCAATTCATCCCTATTTGTTTCTTGATCATTATGTCAGCTGTTTCCAAAAGGTTATGTGACAGAAACAACTTCCTTTTCCATTGTATTTGTTCCAAAGTGCAGGCTTCTTAATCACAAGTTTTCACCTTCTGTAATAATGCTTCCTGGTTGCTTATACTTACAATCCAAAAAATGTAAAAGTTTTTATACCAAAAATTTGTTTTATAAAAAATACAGTAAGATTTCTTCTTAGATATATTACAGTACCACTATAAGGTATTCCACCATCTACTTGTGACATAGCTTAGAAAATGAAGAAAGTTTTTTTTACCAGTATTTGAAAAAGGATGTCTGAGTATAGTCACACTGCTTTCAGATCAACATGCATAGAGCTAGATAAGATGGGCAGCACATAAATCTGATAGACAGACAAACAGACAGATGGATACCACCATACTGTTTGATTATGAGCAGGGTTTCCATAAAAGACTGCATTAGCACCCCAAAATAAAAGTTGCTGTGTGTGTGTGGCACAAAAACACACAGAGCAACTTTGTATCTGAGAATCTTTTATTTTGGGATGTTAATGCAGTCTTTTATGGAAATCCTGCTCACAATCAAACCAAGCAATGTTTACTTTGCATTTGAGTACTTACTGATAACCTCTCTTAGGAGGAAACAAAAGCACTAATTGCAGACTTCCGGCAAACATTTATCCATTGCTTCAGGGTGGTCAATTTATCTAGTCCCAAAATGGTAGTCCTGAAACTGAAATGGGTGAAAAATAGAGATTCGAGAAGGAAGGGGAATGTGATTGAAAGACTCAGAGTTTGAAGTGGATTTTACAGTAACTCAGTCAAGTACCGAATCCTTCCCAAACACCATCCTTGTTTAGCAGGGCCGTCAGTCACTTGGCTTGGCCTGGCCTGGCAACGGGACATTCAATTGCATTTTCCAGGCCGTGCATCTGCAACAGCTGCAGGGACTTGAAAAACACAACAAAAATATGAAGTAGGGAGCAGCGGCTGCCTTTGTGCAAAAACATGATCGCACTTTCACACTCCAGATGTCCGTGGAGCAAGCTGGGACAGATATAGGCTGAGCCTGCATCCGCAGGTTTCACTCCAAGTCGATACTCCCAGTCCTGCAGGTGGCGTGCCTGCAGGTGGCGACAAATGCCCTTAAAGCTATGCGCTGTCCGTGGTCCTGAAACTCAACGACTAAGAAGCAGACGATGTATATTGCTGCCGCCGCTGCCAAACGCAAAGAAGGCGGTGGCGCGGGGGTGGGGGGGAGAAAAGACAAAGTGCCCGTTCGTGGCCTTCTTTTCAAAGCGCCAAATTGTAGCCGGAGGGGGGGGGGAAAGGGTCGCACTCGGGTTTTCTCCCTTCTTTGAAGCTTCACAAATCATTCCCAAGCCATTGCTCTCGTGGTTAATGTGCTACTTCTGTCGTCGGCTGATCAAAATAAGGAACGGTCCCTACTTCTCTTGTCTACTTTCCCCCGATTTGTTTTGAGCTTGGCCTCTGGCCAAAGCTTAGCTCATTCTCCTTTCCAGCGACTGCACTACCGTCTGGGTAAGAAGGGAAGATACAGCCAACAGTGCAGCCAGTACCAGTGTGAAATGTGTTGGATAAATAGAGGAAGAAGATCCAGGTTTGTTCATTCTCTTCCTACCCGGAGGTGTGGATCCCCAATTCTAGAACGAGGGTTGGGAATATTGGGAGACACAGTGCAACACCTGTGAAAGGTATCAGTTGAGGACGGTTGCCCTATTTGCTAGCGACTTAACTTTTGCTCTGAGGAACGATTTGCCTTCCTTTAGGTTAGACGTTTGGGATAAGGGAAAGTAAAAGCGAGGGACTGAGTGCTGGAGGCTCTCAACTCTGTTTCAGGTTTAGTTTCCCCTTCTGAATGGAGAGAGAGTCTCTGTCTCTGTCTTATTCGTTTCACCAGGCATGCTGCTCCACATTCTACTGATAAAAAGGGACCATCGCTTGGAGTGTAATGCAACCCAGAAAGAAGAAATACCTACTCACACGCATAAGGTGTGCTTGCAGGAGGATGTGGGGTGGAAACTGAAGAAAAGATGAAGGGGGCAAAGTGGAGATGCGTAAGAACCCGGGAGGATTTGGAGGTGAAGAACGGATCGAGCGGAAGGAAAAGAGAAGGAAACAAAACAACAACCCAATAACAAGAAGCGTGAGAACCCCAAAGACTGAAAGAGAAGGAAAGTCACCAACTGAGTGGGGGTGGAGTGGGCTACAGAGGAAAGGAGAATCGGAGATGGGGGGCAGAGCGAGAGGAGCCTGGAACAACCCGAGCTACAAAAGGGGGGGGGGCCAGCAGAGAGAGAGAGAGAGTCGAGCAGCAGCAGGCTAAAGAACGAGTAGGAGCGAGGACGAGGGAGGAGGGGGGGGGAGAGAAGAGAAAGGAGGCAAAAGAAGCGAAGGGGCAGCTGAGAGAGGAAAAGATGCATCAGGACGAAGCCTCAGTCTCAGCCAGGACGGAAAGACCGACGGGAAGTCGGGGAAAAAGAAAACTAAGCAAGTGAGAGTTATTCGAGGAGGGCGAAGCAGCCGGCGGGAGGCAAAGAGAGAAAGTTCAGGAAGGGCGAAGCGGAACCCCGAGCAGCAAGTGGGTGCCGTCGGAGAGTGCGAGGCCGGGAGGCCGAGGGACGGGAGCGCTCGGCGCCGTCGGTCCCAGAGTGCTCAGCCTGGGACGTGCGATGCAACCGCCGCGGCGCTGCCACTGTGACCGGGGCTGGCCCGAGGAGCTGGACGTCGCGAGCCCGGCCGCTACCTCGCTATAGCTCATTAAGGGACACGTGATCCAGGCAGGCGGCTGCCCTTCGCCTGTCCCGTCAGGGGGCCATGGTGACCCTCGGGAGGAGCTGCCCGCCGCTGCCGGAGCCGGAGTGAAGGCGCTGCCTTCTTGCCCGCCCCTCTCGCCATGGAGCTATCCAACGGCACGGCGGCGGCCGGCTTCAGCGAGCCGACCGGGTCCCCAACCCCGCCGCCCTCGGGGTCCCCAGCGGCGGCGGCCAGCCTGGGCTATCAGCTGGCCACGTCTGTAGTGCTGGGAGCGCTGATTCTCTTCGCCGTGTTGGGCAACGCGTGCGTGATCGCGGCCATAGCGCTGGAGCGCTCCCTGCAGACGGTAGCCAACTACTTGATCGGCTCGCTGGCCGTCACCGACCTGATGGTATCGGTGCTGGTGTTGCCCATGGCCGCCCTCTACCAAGTGCTGGGCAAGTGGACGCTGGGCCAGGCGATGTGCGACCTCTTCATTGCGCTCGACGTGCTGTGCTGCACCTCGTCCATCTTGCACCTGTGCGCCATCGCCCTGGACCGCTACTGGGCCATCACCGACCCCATCGACTACGTCAACAAGCGGACGCCCCGCCGGGCCGCCGCCCTCATCAGCCTCACCTGGCTGATCGGTTTCCTCATCTCCATCCCGCCCATGCTGGGCTGGCGGACGCCCGAGGACCGCTCCGACCCCAACGCCTGCACCATCAGCAAGGACCCGGGCTACACCATCTACTCCACCTTTGGCGCCTTCTACATCCCCTTGTTGCTCATGCTGGTCCTCTACGGGCGCATCTTCAAGGCGGCCCGCTTCCGCATCCGCAAGACGGTCCGCAAAGCAGACAAGAAACAGCCGCCGCTGTCGCCCTCAGAGCCGGTGGAAAAGGTGGCCGACACTTGCCTTTCCTACTCGCCGGCCAGGCGCACCAACGGCGGTCCCCAGCAGGAGCAGCGGAGGCAGCATCAGCATCAGGCAGCGGCGGCCAAGGGCAGGAGGAGCGCGGCGGAAGGCAAGGGGGCGCCCTGCGTCAACGGGGTCCTCCGGCCGGGCGAAGGCGGCTGGGTCGCCGCCTCGGCCCTGGAGCTGCGAGAGGTGACGCCGTCCAACTCGGCCAAGAGCCTTATGCTGCCCCTGCCCAACCACCCCTCCCCGACGCCGCCTCGCCGGCCCCGAGCGCAAGAACGAGGCCAAGAGCGCCGAGGCCAAGCGCAAGATGGCCCTGGCCCGCGAGCGGAAGACGGTCAAGACGCTGGGCATCATCATGGGCACCTTCATCCTCTGCTGGCTGCCCTTCTTCATCGTGGCGCTGGTGCTGCCCTTCTGCGAGGTCGGCTGCTCCATGCCGGCGTGGCTGGGCGCCGTCATCAATTGGCTGGGCTACTCCAACTCGCTGCTCAACCCGGTCATCTACGCCTACTTCAACAAGGATTTCCAAAGTGCTTTCCAGAAGATCGTCAGGTGCAAGTTCTGCCTGCCCTGAGACGGGGCGGACGGCGGCCGAGTTTGCCGGGAAAGCGGCGCCGGGCTAAGGGTCGGTGCCGCGCCACTTCGTCTCCTTCGGCTCCACGGACTTGGGCGAGCCCGAGCTCGTTTCGTCGGCGGAACCTTCTTGCCCTCCTTCTGCGGGAGCTGAATTCTCCGCCCCGTTTTCTCGGGGGGCCCTTGGCTTGCGGGTGGGAAGGGGAGGGCGTCCTTG
Organism: Naja naja; assembly: GCA_009733165.1. Classification (NCBI taxonomy): domain Eukaryota; kingdom Metazoa; phylum Chordata; class Lepidosauria; order Squamata; family Elapidae; genus Naja; species Naja naja. The sequence continues at coordinate 277,640,198 of CM019149.1, forward strand.
TGGGGGGGATCGCCGCATGCTGGAGGCTCCTGGCGGCCTTGGGGGTCAGAACACAAGCAAGGCTAGCGCGGGCCGAGATCTCTGACCCTGCGCTCTTTTTTTGCTCTCCGTCCTCTTCCTTTCCGAGCTACTTCTCCAAAAAAAGACGACTCTGGAAGGTAGGAGCGCCCGGTGGAAAGGCTGACTGTCCCTTTGATTTGTCTGTGTCTGTCGGTCCCGCTCTCGACTCCTTCTCAGAGTTTACTTCTTACTCCAGGCTTGAGAATCTGACTCTGGAGACCGGGAAATGGGGTGGGGGTGGGAGGGTGATAAAGACGGAGGAGGCGGTTTCGAGGGGGGTAGGACGGGCTGCAGGATTGAAACTGAGACGGGAAAAGAAAACAAAGCGTCCCCTCCCCCTGGGAACCCGCCCGAATTTAAACTACAATAAAAGCCAGCCTATGCATTAAAAGAAACATCTGCTCATCCCGCCTAATTCTTCCTCTCTCTCTCTCGGATTACCCGCAAGAAAGTAACAAGCGGCCGCAGCGAAGATTTTGCTTCGAGGAAAGGCCGTGTAAGTCGGAACTCTGAAAGGGAGAGAAGGCTACCCCCTCCCTGGATGCCGGGGACCTGGAGGCGGGCAGGCTTCTGGGCTGGGCTGGGAGGAGGAATGTTCTGTCTTATCCCGTCACCGATCTGGGAATGTCTTGACTTGATTCCTGAGCCTGTTTGTTTCCCGGGCTTGCAAAGCCTCTTCTCCCAGCATCACTTTGGGTTTGCGGGATTTCTTCCAAAAGAAGGGGGTGCGTGGGTGAGTGGGTGTTGAAACACCGGTGGGATGGAGAAACAATTCATTCCTAGGCAGCTTTGCTGGAAAGTCAATCTTTGCTCTGTTTGAGGGTAGCAGGCTTCCAGAGCAGACTCCTTGGGGGCAACTTTGGGGCAGAACCCCAGGGAGAATCAGCAAGGGTAAGTTCAGGTTGTGGCTGGGATCTCTGCCTTAACCATAGAAGAGGCCTGAAGATCTGGGGCAAATAAACGCCCACAGATGGAGAAAGTTTAGGCAAGCGGCCTCACCAATCTCTTTGGGCTCAGGTCAGAGAAGGGGAAAAACAGCAGAGCGATATGGGATTGCATTGACAGAATCTAATAGATGGGCAGACTAATAAATGGGTTCTTCAGGCATGCGGCATAAGGCTCATTCAAGCCGCCACCTTCAATTTTAAAAAAAGAAGAAGAAAAAGAAGCAGGAATAAAGCAACTTCTCCAGAGCATCCTACTCTGAGGTTTCCTTTGGAAAAGGCCAAAGGTCCTTCTGCATCACTGGATTCTTCTACAACTTGTAGAAGTTTGGAGGAGAGACTCTTGAGCCAAGATAGCAATTATAAATTTGGTCCAGATCAAAGTAAGGCCTTCTCCTGCCTTAATTTTTTTTTAAACTTTCTCAACTGGGTAGAACCAGTTTGTGATTCTCTGCAATGTTGTCCATGTGCACATAAAGGCCCAGGGCTGCCCGCTGCACTTCCATTGCTGGCTGCCAATCTCTAGCCCTTTATTCCTTAATAGACCGTGAGTTTGATAACAGGCCATATGTGGCCAGCATGGAGATATTAAAACACTAGAAATAACACTGTAAAAGTTTCATCAGATATTCCATCCAAATCCAGATCACTATGTTATATTTAAAGTGATCGTTAACAATTGTTCTGTCACAAAAGTGTGGCTGTAAACTAGGTTGACTTGTATATGAATGGGTTTCTTTTTAAAAGGTGCTTTCTGGTTATATATGCTAAATAAATGTCACAAAATTGCAGTGCAGGACCTGAAAGAAACCCACAAATCCTGAATATGTAATAGAGGTATAGAACCTCATTTTAAAATGTGTGGGTTAATACAGGAGTATAGGTTGTGATCTATGGGTTCTAGCAACAATCTCACACACGAGTTTATTTTATTAAGCACATTTAAATTTTTTAAGCACACTTTAATGAAACCCTAAAGGAAAATAGTAAATATCTGAATCTCACTTACCAAGAATTCTGTCCTGTAGAAAAACAACAAGAAGACAAGTCTAGAAATTATCTATGAATCCTTCCCTCAAATGCCGTCAGTTCAAATCTGGTTCTTCCATCCAATCCAGAAGCACTTTCTAGGGAATCAGCAATGCTGTCAGGTACCCTTGGGAATGGGGCTTGTTCTAGAACTTGGAAGTGTTCTCAAGGAGTTCCAACGAACATCCATTAGTTTGTTCCAAGCAGATGTTCATGGAGTTCTGTAATACATACAAATGTCAGCATAAACCTAGAAGCAATGAGATCCTAGAACATGCAGCACTGTTGGCATAGAAAGAGAGACCTTTGATCTATGTAGTCCAACTTGTCAGTTTTGACTAAAAGCAGACATCTAGAATTTCAAGCAGATTTATGCCTATCCCCATCACTTTCCCAGAATTTTAGGGAAGATAAGAATGTTTACTTTCAAGCAGGAAAAGTTACGGATTTTAAGATACAGTGAATTCATGTTTGGAGCCAGAGGAATTTCAGTATATTTGCTTCCATAGAAAAGCTTTTAGAATGCTTCTTATAGAGGCACAATAAATAACCCTTGCTCACACAGGTGCATGCGTATTGCTAATTCAGAATATTTTTTTAGGAAGACTTCATAAAGCAAGAGACTAAATATTTTCTAGATTGTCCTAGAAACACCGAAACAGATCTGTGATTCTTTTCATGTAATTCTTGGAGGGATTTTCCAGCAGCTTGAAGATTAGATGAATAGAATCGTAAAAATGTGATTCATTTATTATGTAAGCCCAAAAGACCACTTCCCCCTCCAGATCCTGTTTTCTCACTAGGATATCTCTTTTTCTTAGCTTTCAACTCACTTACCAGCTTCATGTAAATTACTATGTTTGAAACTAGACCATGTGGCTTGCAAGCAGTAGTTTACAATTTAGTGTGCTGGCTAAAATCAATCAAAATGGGGTTTATTTACTGACTGAGGCTGAAGTGAACCATGGCTATCTTTCTGAATGGGAAATGAGGATTTCCATTGTCATGTTGATTAAAGGCAGCATCAAACATAACTGCCACATGTACATATTAAATTAAATCTGTCTTTGTCATTAGAAATCAGAAGTCGCAACTTTTAAAAATATATTTTCAACGTATTTTAGGACCATCAAATCCAGGCTGCACAAATCAGAACAACAACTAGACAGCAGCAGAAAATTGAGTTTTCAACCTTGCTTTGTTGGCCTCTTAGTGGCCATCTGGAATTTTGCAGCCCAGATCTGGTAACTCTTTATTTTTAAATCATTTTGTTCTACGATTTGTTTCCATTAATTATTAGATGTTAAGAATATTTTTAAGTGAGAATACAGTCTCTTCCTTATTCACAACTGAGTTTTAGTTCAGGCGTAGTACATAATTTTCATGAAGAAGATGGATTCGTATCTCCATAGACCAAAGGAAAACTCTAGCTTGTATACCTAAGCAATTGACAGCTGGTAGTCTAGATCGCTTATTGATCTGAAAGCCCATTCCTAGGGTTCATATTTTTCTTTAAAAAAAACATCTTGCAGCTTTCACTTTCACTGCTAAAATCTATTTTTAAAACAGCAATAATATTGATGTTTTTCCATAACAAGGTATTATCACAATTTTCAGTTAGCTCTTTGGCTAAATAGCTAAGTGGCTAAACTTTCTACGACAAAGTAGGCTTTATTGAACACAATAAATCTAATCTTTTCAAGACAGTTAATCTGCTAATCTTTTCTACATGTAAATATAGTATCATCAGAGTTCTTGGTTTTGTAAAACAGAATCCCATTCCAAGGTAAAACCATCTTTATTTTTGGAAATAGATAGAATAGATAGAATTCACTGATGTCATCTGGAAGATATTTAAATTTTTAAGTAATGTGCTCAGGTTAGAACACAATTGTGTAAGAAAAAGCTCCAAATTTGCAAATAAAATGAATGGAGACATTATTGAGATTTGCTTTGCCTGCTTTATATTTTGCAGAGAACCACTGTCCAGTCAGGAGTACATGCTATCAATATTTTCTTATTTTTACAGCAAGTCTACTGAATTGACAGACTGCAAGTATGGAGTTTAGGACAAAATAAATCTTAAAGTGTACAGTTTTGCAATATAGTACAATATTTTTAAAAAATGCCATGGTTTACATGGTTGTTGATTTATTCCATGATTCAAATAATACAAGCCTCCATGGGTTTTGCATTCTGTCTGCAGATGGAAATTAGTTTTACTTGAAAATTTCTCTAAAATGCCAGCGTTAAGCCCTGCTTTATTTCCTGGTTTATGAATCAGTTACCTTTTAACCAGTATTTTCTCAGTGCAAATACAGATTTATAGACAAATATAGAAATCTAGACTTTGGATAGAGTTAGTTTCTTCTGAAGCAACCATTTGTACTACAGCTGTTGCAGTCTATTTGACAAGAGCAATTCAAGACATTTTAAAATTGAAATTGAGAACTCAGATGGCCTCTCCTCTATTTGACTGCAAGCTTCTGAACGTTTTGCTGTTCCATTCAGACCTACATTTTTGCTATCAACTTCTCTGCTACTCATGATACAATCTGAAGTGTTTACCTGACTTCTCTGCCAGATACTGCTGGGTGTATGTGTCAGATTTCCTCTTGAATAAGGGCTTTGTATGGTTTAACCCAAAATTCCCAATTGGTTCTTTCCTATCTGTATTGGACTTAAACTCTTGTAATTACTTCTATAGCAGCTGGGAATTATAGGAGCTGAAATTCAAAATATCTGGGGAGCACCAAGTTACAGGAGGCTGATTTAGTCTTTTAATAGCACAGTTTTATCCACATCTGCAGACACACGTTCAGTGGGGTTTACTCTGGGTAAATAAATATAAGATTGCAGCCTACATTAGTTTATTAATATATTCATTTAAAAGTATGTCTATTTATACTATCCATGGGTTTATTTTTCCATTTCCACATGTGGGAAATGGGAAAAATAAACCCATGGATAGTATAAGATAGGACATACATTTTAAATGAATATATAAATGAAAATAAATATATAAATGAATATATAAATGAAAATATATAAATGAAAATAATGTGGGAAATGGAAAAAAATAAAACCTTATTTTGGTTAACATGAAGTGCTTCAAATGTTTTATAATACCCAGAACTTGCAGCATGATAAACAAAATTTTAGGAGCTAAAAACCTGGAACAAATTGTGAAATCTTTGAAGGGCACCACGTTTTGAAGAACTGTTTTAGAAATCTATTATGGTATTTTCAGACTGCTCTTTGGATGTCATGCATTAAGAGGCAACACCATTTAACTTAATGCTAAATATGGATGCTTTGGAGTCAGGTTAATATAATAGACAAGGCATCAGGCTAGAACTAGGAGATGTACATCCTAGTTCAGCCTTAGGCACAAAGCCAGCTGGTTGACCTTGGACCAATTGCCCTTTCTAACCATAGAAGGAGGCTGAAAATATTGCCAAAAATCCCTGCAGGAATCAGTCCAGGCAGTTTTAGGAGTCAGTACTGACTCAATAATACAAATGCTTTAGATAGGAGTGGCTACTTTTGTTCTAAAATTTTCTTATATTTCCTTTTTTAATATTTCCCAGGCATTCCCGACCTACGTATTTTTTTCCCTCCAATTTGCCTCATGCTCTTTTATAATGCAATCATGCTCTACTTGAGCATGTCTCAAGAATAGCATGACAAGTCCTAAACTAAATCCAGCAACTCATTTTGAAATTGCATTTTATGTATGACTCCTTGGCTTCAGGTCCAACGACAGTGACTTGGAAAGCTGGTCTCTTGCATTCAACTGAACTTGCTTCACACTCCAGGTGTTTGTTTCCCAGATGCTGTTAAAATTATTTTACAGTAATGAAGACGGAGTTTGTGTGTGTGTGCACATGTGCTAATGCATACTCATGTTTGGAATCAGTTTCTGAATGCTGGAAAGGCTGTCAGAAAAAGAAAGTACAGAAGGCTGTGAACTTAACAAGCAACAATGGATGAAGGGTTCACTTTCTGACTGCAAAATTGGCTGGGCAGTGACACCAAATAAAAGTGTAATTTTGTCCTCAGAATCGTATCTAGCCTGGATTAAGTAAGGCTATTTTTCAATGGGACAGGTTTTGCATAAATGACCAGTCTGAGCTCCTAGAACCCTCTATAGAAGCATGAATCCTAGGGATGTGACAGAATACACCCCTGGTTTTATACAGGGTAAGGATTGGGACCTAATTTGACTTCCCAAGCCTAACTAGATTTGACAGGGATGTGAATATATTTGCACTACTCAACAGTATACTTTACTATCTTTGTGATATTCATCTTCAATCTCATGCTTGAGTCAAAAGGTGATCTGCTTTAATCCGAAACAATTTGTGCTACCTAGAGATAAAGGAAATGTTATTCTGTGATTTATGTGAATGTATATGCCCACTGATGAGCTGCAGATGCTTACTATGTTCAATGACAACGGTAATTTTAATATGTTCTAAAATTAATTTTTGGATCAAAATGGATGGCATTTTCTGAATTAAAGTGAACTTGGATTTCATTTTTCCTCCTTTCTTTCATTAGAATGTCTTATGAATTTCTGTTGGCGGTAGTCTTATATTTTTGAAAATTAAAAGAGAAGTCCAAGCGCTCTGTTGAAATAACAGTGTTTAATTTCAAGTTATACACAAGGGAGGCTGATACTTTACACTTGTCTCCCTAAAGTCTGAATAATGTGTGGTTCACATTATCTGTTGCAACACATGACTATTACAAATGAGAAATCTTACGTTGTCATTTCTTTAAATATACAAATATACTCAGCCCTATTTAAATTAATTTTGGAAAGCAGTAAATGTATCTCCCCCTTTCCTTCTTTGAGATAATTTTTCTCTCTCTCTTCTTTCTTATGTCAGAGGTTACCTCAGGGTGTGGTCAAAAATGGTGCGTGATTGAAGCTTCACCTGATGCACATACAAAATGAACAGAACTTCCTTCAATCATACCATCAGAGCTGCTGTGTTGACTTTTTGGACCATGCCTTGTGGATAGCCATGGATACATACTAAATACAATTACATAACATTAATAATATTGGGTTAGAACTGGGTTATTTTCATGGAAGATCAGAACTTAAATAGGTTAGTTGATAAGAAATAGAATTCTTGTTCTTTCTAAATATTATTTTTAATGAATCTGGCACTAATAAAGGAAGGAATGCTGTGATATACAGTTTGGGCTAATATCTTACTCAGTGACACACACAAGGATGCATTTGTGTGAATGTCTGCATTTTGCTTAAGGGAAGACATATCTACTTGATTATCTTGTCCATGTTGATCTTTACAGTTAATTAATTTTCTTTTGCAAATGGGTTATGAGTGTTTCACCTCGAATGTAAGAAATTTAAAAGGACAGAAGAGCTTTGTGTACAGTTTAACTCTTAATTGATATTCCCAAGGGAGGTTACATATAAACTATTGCTGGATTCAGTCACTATTATCCCTTCAAAGAAATCGCAATCCCTGTTCTGTTTTATCACATGTCTGTCTCACAAAAACGCCTATTTAAAGAAAAAAGTGAGTTGTGGATTCTGAATGGCCAAATGACACATTATCGATGTAAATTATTTTGGTTTTATTTATTTTAAATGTTGGTTTCTACTGAAAAAGAACGCAAACGATTACAGATAATCCTCAATTTACAACAGTTCATTTAGTGACTGGTCAAAGTTACAACAGCACTGAAAAGTGACTTATGGCCATTTTTAATACTGACAACCCAGGATTTCCTTGCTGATGTGTTCAAAATTCAAATGCTTGGCAACTGGTTCATATTTATAAGAATCGCAGTGTCCAGGGGTCATGTGATCACCTTTTATGACCTTCTGAAAAGCAAAGTCAGTGGGGAGGCCAAATCCACTTAACAACAATGCTACTAACTTAATAATTGGGCCTGGGTGGCTCAGGCTGTTAATTGCCTGCACTTAAAGTTCCAGCTGCCTACAACTGCTGTAGGCTCGAATCCCACCAGGCTCAAGGTTGACTCAGCCTTCTGTCCTCTAGGGGTAGGTAAACCGAGGACCCAAGATTGTTGGGGGCAATTAGCTGACTTTGTAAAAATGCCGCTTAGTAATAAGCAGGCATATACAATGGAATGAAGGCTATTGCTGAGCACACTGGGTTGTATCCCAAAAATTGTAAGCTGCCCTGAGTCTCCGGAGAAGGCGCATATAAATGTAATTAAAAAAAAATAATTGTAATGCTTCATTTAACAACCATCAAGGAAAGTTGTAAAATGGGGCAAAACTCACTTAACAAATGTTTCACTTAGCAATATAAATTTTGGGCTCAGTTATGGTCATAAGTCAAGGACTACCTGCATTTGGTATTGAACATTCCCTTGGTGCTTACAGAAGTGCTAGATTTTGACAGTATAATTTTGAACTTTGAGAGTTAGCATCCTCTACTGGGAAAGTCCCTTGACAGGTAAATCTGTATACTAGACATACTGGCATAGTTCTGTTTTTGTTCCATAGCAATTCTGGAACATCATAATTTTGGGATGAGGTGGGACAGTGTTCCACCAAGAGGCCATTTCAAGACAATTGCACGTAAGCTGGAAATGTTGGAAGTTGTAGTCCTAATTCTTTTGGAAGCCACCAGGTTGAGTAAGGTGCTGTTAGGGATCATCATTTTTGCTTTGATTAATATATACAAGTAAATTCACAGCCCTCCTGGCAGCTTTATTTAACATTACTTTTGGTTTTTGCTGTTGATAATGAAATAGTTCAGGCAAACCATTGAAGATTCAATGGTTTGCCTGAACTATCACTGGTATATCAATGGTTCCATGGTGGCACAGTGGTTAGAATATAGTACTGCAGGCTAATTCTGCCAACTGCCAGCAGTTCGATCCTGACAGGCTCAAGGTTGACTCAGCCTTCCATCCTCCTGAGGTGGGTAAAATGAGAACCCAGATTGTTGGAGGGCAATATGCTGACTCTGTTAACCACTTAAGGAAGGCTGTAAAGCACTATGAAGTGGTATATAAGTCTAAGTGCTATTGTTATCCATGTAATCTAACAAATGTGCACACAAAAATGCATTGTGGGAAAGATGGTTCTGTTCAGCCTTTCCTGAAGAGCAAGATATTGGGTGAAAAACATAAAAGACATAATGAAATCTGATCTTGAAGGTCAAAGGTTAGAAGATCTCTTCATTTTGGCTAGTACTTTAAATGTACATTATAGATTTTATGATTTGCATTTGTGAATTGGCTTAGAAGCTGGAATCAATATGTCTTACATCTCCTGGTATCTGGGAACTTAGCAATATGTTTTTAGTGTTTAGCTGTT
>CM019149.1:278317395-278396018 GCA_009733165.1 Naja naja
TAGTGTTTGCATCGATTTGAGTTCACCCTTTTCATTTAAAATCTCTTCATATCTAACTGTTTGTTCCTTCTTGTATATTATTGCATATGAAAAGCTTCAATAGTAGATACCCATAATGAATTTGTATATAATGTTGTTTTCTGGTTTTTTCCAATTTAAAACAAAGCTTCTAACATAGTGTCTTCTAAAATATCCTTGTTTTTTAGTTCCCTTATACCATAAGAAAGCATGCCATCCTAGTAATAGATCATGACCCTCTAAAGTTAACAATCTATTGTTTCTCAATGTTATCCATTCTTTCACCCACATCAGGCTTGCAGCTTGATAATACAATTCCCAATTTGGTAGTGCCCCCCTCTTGACCTTGCATCTTGTAATAGCTTAAATTTGATTCTTGGCTTTTTGCCCTGCCATATGAATTTTGATGTGATTTTATTTAAATCTTCAAAGTATTCTTTCCCAAGTCTAATTGGAATTGTCTGAAATAAATATAAGATTCTGGGTAAAACATTCATCTTAACTGTCGATATTCTGCCAATAAGAGATAATTGCATATTTTCCCATCTTTCAAGATCTGTCGCTATCTGCTGTTTGAGTTTTATATAATTATCTTCTTTCAATGTACTGCATCTTGGTGTTATATTTATTCCCAAATATTTAACTTTATTTGCAATCTTAATCTCTAATAAATCTTCTAAATCTTTCTTATGCTTTGCTAACATATTCTTTGTTAGGATCTTTGTTTTGTCTTTATTAATTTTTAAACCTGCCACCATTCCATATTCTTCTATTTGTTCTATCAACTTAGGTGCTGATTTAAGTGGATCCTCTATGAATGAATACCAAATCATCTGCAAACTGTAGTTTATATTCTTCTTTTTAATTTTCATTCCTTTTATTTCTTCATCTTCTCTGATAGCTCTATTCAGTACTTAGTGTTAAAACAAACAGTAGGGGCAACAGAGGACAACCTTGTCTGGTTCCTTTTCTTATCCCTATAGATTCTGTCAGCTCTCCATTTACCAATATCTTTGCTGTTTGATTATTATATATTGCCTCAATAGCTTGTATAAAGTTTTTTCCAAAGCCCATTTGCATCATTTGCAATATCATAAGCCGCCAGTTCACATTGTCAAATGCTTTTTGAGCATCTAAAAACATCAGTGCCATCTGTTTTTCAGAATGTGTTTCATAATACTCCAGAGTATCTAAAATTATTCTCACATTTTGCTTAATTTGTCATTTTGGCAAAAATCCATTTTGATCCGTGTGGATACAGCCTTCTAATCGCTTTCAATGGACAGTGCTGCCCCAGGGTATGCTGAACAGTCCCACCATGTGTCAATATTATGTGAGCAAGGTGTTAGAGCCCTTTAGGAAAGCCCATCCTTCCTTTCTAGTCTACCATTACATGGATGATATTCTTATCGCTGCCCCTGGTCCCCCTGGGACCGCTTCTGCTACCTTTTCCCAGCTTGCTGACCTCCTCGCCCAGGGGGTCTCCACATTGCCCCAGACAAAGTCCAGACAGCTGCACCCTACTCCTACCTGGGTCATAAGCTGTTACAGTCTGCCGCCACCCCTCCCTGCCAAAATTGGAATTACCCCCTCGCCCCACCCTGGTCCAACTACAGCAATATTTGGGCACGATTAATTGGGTCCACCCTTACCTGGGTCTGACTACCGCCGAACTGTCCCCCCTCTTTGCCGCACTCACCCTAGGGAAAAATCCTAGCGACAAAATTGTCTTGCAACAACCCCAATTAAGGGCCATCGCTGCCATTAATAAAGTGATGTCTATCATTTGGGTGGACAGGGCACAGGCCAATCACCCCCTGTCCGCAACAATCCTTGCTACCCCTAAACTTTTACCGCCCTGTTCCAAAAAACGAGTAAGATACTCATCCTGGAATGGATCCACCTTCCCCATACCCCGAGAGCCTCTATTACAACTCGCCAATCCCAGGTGGCGCTATTGCTAGGAAGAATTAGACATCGTTCAGTAGCCTTACTCGGCATGGAAATAGGGACCCTGTATGTGCCCTTTTCACTTTTTATCTGGGAATCACTGTATCGTACCTCTCAAGAGCTGCAATTTGCCCTAGCGGACTTGCACAGAGGTGTCCTGTCACCCCCACCTGACCCCGATTCCAGATGGTGCGGGCTCTCCCCTTTAATTGGCAACCTCTTATATCTGCCCAACCCTTGCCTGCGGCCATCACTGTGTTTGCTGATGGCAGAAGACACAAGGCGCATGCGCCTACACGAGGGCATCTGGAAGACAAAAACAACAACGCACAAAAATCTGCACAGCTGCTGAATTAGCTGCAATTTTGGCTTTTCAGCTTTTTTCCAAAGTCCCACTTAACTTGATTCTCGATAGCATGTATGTTTCTCAAATCGTCTCCACAATATTTGACTCATACCTATCACCATCTATTGAATCTGACTTATTGGCATTATTTTGTACCCTGCAGTCCCTAATCGCAGAACGAAATTGTCCATTTTTTGTTGCTCATATTAGGAGCCACCAACCTTTCCCTGGTATGCTCCAAGAAGGTAACAATAGGGCAGACGATGCAGCTGCGCATTTGATCTTGCCTTTACAACCTGTGACACCTTGGGAAAGCCACTCATACTTTCACCAAAATACAAAAGCGCTCATTAAGCAATTTGGCATTACAGCTGCTGAGGCAGCGGCCATACGGCAGCAATGCCCTACTTGCAGTCAGCAGGCTACCGCCATTCCCATGGGAGTCAACCCCAGAGGAACTCAGGCCTGCCAAATATGGCAAATGGATGTTACCCAATATGCTCCGTTTGCCCCCTGGAAATTTATGCATGTTTCCATTGATACATTTTCAGGGTTTATTATGGCTACTCCTCAAAGAGGCGAGGCCTCTAAACATGTGATCAATCACTGTATTCGAACCTTTGCTTCGCTGGGATGCCCAAAAGAGCTAAAAACAGATAATGGTCCTGCGTATACAAGCTCTGCTATGTCAGAGTTTTGCAATCGATGGGACATTATCCACAAATTTGGAATTCCTTACAACAGCCAGGGCCAGGCCTTGGTAGAGCGCAACCAAACACTTAAACATGCCCTCAATCGATATTTGAAGCAGGGGAAAAAACCCCTGGCCTCCCAGCGATACAAAATACCTTGAATTTATGCCTATATACCTTGAATTTTGTTAATCTAACTGGCCACCCTAACTACCGCTGCAGAGCCATTTCCCTTCCTCTCCCCTGCAGATCAGCCTAAGCCACAGGTTTATTACCGTCACCTCCGGACGGACCTGGAAAGGCCCCGCTAGCCTCATCACCTGGGGACGGGGTACGCGCCATACAACTGCCTGATCGAGTGCTATGGGTCCCAGGTCGCTGTGTTCGCCCCTTCCTGCCTAACACCGAATCCTCTCATTAATGTGCTGGTTTTGCCACTGCCTTTGTGGCTGCTGCTGCTGTGCTCACTGCATCGATTGCATCTGCTGCATCTCCTGCACAATCCTCTGTGATATCATCATAATAGAGGAAGTCTTAACCCCTACCTGCAGACCTTCACTGATCGACCACCGACATCCTCTCTGCTCCTCACGACGGTTGCTGCTGCGCTGCGCAATAGATTAATCCACAACCATGCTGATTTCCCTATTCTTGCTCCTGCTGGACATGCCCCTTATTTCCTTGCTCCCTGAGCAATAGCCGCAATGAGCATCGACCTCACGATATATCCTGGCTCATCACCGATGCTCATGGACAAACTCTGAACTCTACCTTTAATCGGACTATTGTTGATTCTTGGTTCCCTGATCTATATTTTGACTATGGACAGATGCTGCTAGGGGTGACTGCATATAACCACAGTAGCGATGTCCTCTCTCCTAGTCCTGGATTTGTCCACAGATACCGTTTTTATGTGTGTCCCGGCCATATGACCAATGCTGACTACAGATATAGATGCGGGGGGGCATCCGACTATTTTTGCAAACATTGGGACTGTGTGTCATCTGGCCACATCTGGTGGGATCCCCCTATGAAGGGTGACTACATAAGGCTGCAAAAGGGATCGGAAGACGTGCCATGCCCGGGGGATGGTAGGGGGTCTTGGGAGAAGGATGATGGTTGGCCCCTCTGTAACCCTGTCAAAATTTCATTTACATCAGAAGGCATGAAATATAAAGGGTGGGAAAAGGGAGTCACCTGGGGGGGAAGGATATATGCAGCTGGGTATGATTATGGCAATATCTTCACCATCACTAGAAGAGTTGTTCTCCCCTCTAGTCCCCCGCTTGGACCTAACTCCAAGGTTGTACAATACTCATTCTTACAACCCCGTACCTCAACTCCCCACCCTCTCCTTTCCCTGTTGAACTCCACCTTCTCATTCCTTAATGCTTCTCAGCCAAATTGGACAACTTCTTGTTGGCTTTGCACCTCGGCCGTGCCCCCCTTTTATGAGGCTGTAGGTAGTATCAAACCCCTCCATGAATAAGTCTGACAGTAATTGCCGATGGAGGAATGGCACCCAAACCCTCCATTCCCTTACCGGCACCGGCTGCTGCTTGGGAAATGTTCCCCATAATCACTCTTCCTACTGTGATAATACCACCAAACTGTACAATGGGACGCATTATGTGCCAGTCTGGCAGCCCTACAACAACTCTGATAAGCACCGAGCGAACTTTACCGCCAGCTTTAAGGACTTTTTCTTCCTCCCAGGGCCCGTTTCCTGGTGGGCTTGTTCCACGGGGCTCACCACCTGTGTGCACGGACCCACTCTTGCTTCTCAACAAGGGTTTTGCATCCAGGTTCAGATCCTGCCAAAAATCCTATACTACCCTCTGGACCAAATGTGACAACAGTATAGCTCTCCCCCGCGCCTCCAGAAATGCGAAGTGGTTACAGTCCTGACCTTGTTGGTATTGCTGGGATTGGGGTGGCGGGAGCCAGCACTGGCGTCACTGCCCTAGTCGCTGGAAGGCAACAATATTATTCTCTCCGACTAGATATAGACACTGACCTAGAAAGGATTGAGACTTCCATCACTCATCTTCAGGAATCCATGACCTCATTATCTGAGGTTGTTCTCCAAAATAGAAGGGGTTTGGACCTTCTTTTCTGCAAGAAGGGGGTCTTTGCGGCATTGAGGGAAGAGTGCTGTTTCTACGCGGACCATTCCAGTATTGTGGGAGACTCCATGGAAAAACTAAGGGAGGGTTTAGCCTGCAGAAGGGGAGAACGTGCAGAACAGCAATTCTGGTACCAAAATATGTTTAACCTCTCCCCTGGCTGACAACTTGCTTAGCCATAGCCGCCCCTGATTTTGCTACTTCTGGTCTGTGCTGTTGCACCTTGTGTCCTTAATCGAGCCCTGTGGTTCATTAAAACTCGCCTAGCCACTGTGGAGGCAATGGTCCTCGCCCCAAACAGTTGTGCTCCTGAAAGCTCCCTATCAGCATTCCTCAGACGAGGAGGCTGCCCTGTAGCTGAAACATCGGAAGGGCGGACGTGCCAAAAGGGAGGGAACTCCTTGGAGGCAGTACCTGCCTTGGATATAGGCTGCAAAAATTAAACAAAAACAGAGGAGATGTAGGAGCGCTGTGTGAAGGAGCGCTGTGTCCGGGTGGCTGCGTCAGCAGTGAACTAGGCCAAGGACACAACAGATAACAGACAGGCGCAGACCCTAGACACCAAAAGGTTCAATTCCGCTAGGATTGGCTAAAATTAATTTGACCATATATGGAGATATTACTCGCCTAATCCAATGGGAATAACACTGTAAACGCTTCCGCATTAAACCAATAAAAGAGGCACCCAAACCTCGCTAGGGGCCGCCTCACCTGAGTAGACTTCTGTGTGTGTTGTCTTCTTGATGCGTTCTGACCCCTGAGTGAGCGACCCGCTGGATGCGGAACAAATCCGCAGGTAGTGGGGGTGAAGATGTAAATTCAAAGGCTTCTTTTTAGAGGTCACTATGCCACTTTTTTTTAAGGATGAGTACTCTGACCATAAGAGTAATGTGTCATAAAATATATGTGGGTATATGTATAATTTTGTATGTATTTATTTTGTCATGTTTATGTAGTGTATATTGGAGGTGGTAATCCTTTGAGAGCTGTATGCAATGACATTTCATTTTAATGTATGCCGATTAGTCAACATTCAAAGTGACAATAAAGCTATTCTATGCTTAACAAATTCTTGAAAAGAATGGATCAGAGAAGTTCTTATTGCGCTTGTATATCTTCAAAGGGGAAATGATACATGTATTGCTAATTTAAGTCAGAGAAGACTATTAGAGCAATTTCAGTTCAAACCAACTATTTAAAGGATATCGTTCTATAGTGAGGTACTTTGCCTACATGTCTTGTATCTTATCCAGTTTGCTTTTAGAGTGCTTTATTCAGATTAACTGGATTTTTTTTTAAAGGAAAAAATATAAGCAGGTATTAACAATGTTTAATTTAAGAGAGAGGGGTGGGCATAATAGTCTAGTGATGAAGATGCTCACCTCCCACTGGGAAGGTTGAGAATTTAATCCTAGGCAGTTGTTTCTTTCCTAAGGCACAAAGAAAAAATATCTACTGCAAACATTTCATAGGCATCAAGAAGGACTTATTAAAATATACAGTACTTATCTGTGTGTATGTTTTCAGGGTCCTAAATACAGTTTTTATTTTAGGGATGAAGGGATAAAATCTTGTATAGTACTAGTTTTCAACCCTGTTGATATTTTCTTTCACATATACAAAGATAAAATTCTCATCATTCTGTTTCATTTTCCCCTATTCAGCAACTATTGCTGTAAAGCACTGTACACTGTAAAGCAGTATATACGTCTAAATGCTATTGCTGTTTTCACAGTAAAACAAATAACTTGGTGCCTGTTCCTACCTAATTTAAACTTATTAAAATAGAAGAGCTGTTAATTATGTAAAATATCATAATGTATACCTGCCAACCCATTTTTATACTTAAGACTGTAACATATATGTAGCTTATACATATGAGAATAACAAAATCTTATGGTAAAGAACTTTTCAATAACAGCCTGAGTTATTATCAATCTCATCGCAGCCATTATGAGTTCCTTTGCATTCTTCTCACTGTTGTCGGTGCCTTTAAACATTTCTTTCACCATATGAAAGCCACTCCCAACTGGGTATATACGTTTCATTAATAGCAGCATGGATGAATAGAAATAATAGGGAACAAGCCTACAAAGTAGTGCAAATAAAATAACAGCTACATCTACATAGATAGATGTATGACTAAATATTTATTATTGTTCATGGGGAAATACATTTTTCTTTTACTTTTCATACATGATTTTTTTTAGTTCCTACAATCTTTTCTGAAAAGATTTTTGATACAAGCACTAACATTTTTCCATCTTTGCAGTATTACAAATCTCTTTTCAGTACAGCCATATATAATTCCACAATTATTTTAGAAATAAAAATGGTTCTCTAAAAATCATATGGATCTGTATACACATTTTAAAGTAGTGCATTTAGGAGTTTGAAGGGTAATAAATTACATTTACCTTTGATACTTATTCAACACTGCAACATACTGTATATACAGTGTTTGACTCTATTTCTACCAAGAGAGAGCAAATGCATAGTATTTTAATATGTAAAGATTTGGTGTAACATTTGTATTCTTTCCAAAACACATTTACATACATTCATACATATAACAAATTTATACAATTGGTTAACTCACACAACATAGATAACTCCTTTCTCTGTAGTCCAGGGGTGTCAAACTCAAAGCCCGCAGACCAAATCCGGTCTGCAAGGTGGTTAGATCTGACATGCAGTGCCATCTGAGAAACAGTGGGTGCTGATCTGCAGCTTGGTGGCAGCCATCCAGGCCAGACCGCAGCCAGTCTTAGATCTGCAGCACTGCCCCAGCCCCTTGCTACTTGGATGGCCAGCCTGGTGGTGGCAATGGGCCTGCAATGGAGCTGCAGAGCAGCTGATGGCCTGCAACCTGCCAGAAATCATCGACCTCTACGCACAAAGGATGGCAAGTGTGCGGTGGCCAATAGTTTCCGGCAGCAGTAGCTGCTCCACCCTCACTTCACTTCATCCCACAGAATGAGCCTCCCACCCACCGCTTCACCTGCCAGAGACTCCTGGATTCCCTCCCCAACTCCATCCCCACAGGTGACCCCCACACAAGCGACATCAAGCTGGCCACACCCAGTCAACCGCAACCGCAACCACCCTGGGCATGCCCCTCCTCCTGACCCTGCATGAACAACCATAATGCTTAGTGAAATAGAGTTTGACACCGCTGTCTCTCCCCACCCCCACCCCATTTTCTACTATATTAGCCAGCAAAAATGACCCAGCACCGTTCAGAACATTATTCTTTTTCTGTTTCTCTCATTAGTCAAAAATCATTCTTGCCTTTTCTGTGTAGAAAGCAGCCTTTATTCTCAACCTAAGCTACATCTCGTTCCTCCATTTTAGCATTTGTATGTGTGGCTGTTATATTTTAAAATTTCTAATCTTTCCTCTGGCAAGCAGTTATAATATTATATTTTTATTTTTCTGCTTTTCTTGTCAAAGGCTGAATTCTCCATATATTTCCATTAAAGTAAATCGTGTCTTAAAATCCTCTGCTTCCCGTCTTTAGTTAAACTCACTCTTTCCCTCAAAAAATGAAAAATATTGAATCTCTCTTAGACTCTTAACACAGTATTGTGTGCTACTGCTCTCAGCTTTTGTTTAATACATCTTATTATTTATTATGGTCTCTAATTTGTGGTTGTTTTAGTGCTGCCATGCTGCCAAGCCACTGCCCAGAGTATCAGTAGACCAGTCCTGCCCTAACTTTCCTGAACCCAATTAGACTGGTCCCACTATTGGCTGCCAGAGGGCAGTCAGCAGGAGTAAAGCCACCAAGAAACTAGAAGTCATTCCCACTGTCACTGGGTGTTTTTTTGCTCTTGGTCATTTTGTTTCTGTTTAGGAAAGAAATATTTCTGAAACAATGATCCAATATGTCAAGGATTGTTAAGTACAATGTAGCAGCTGTATGCAAGGTAGTTAATATTCATAGATTAATTTTGTATGGGTGGTATAAACTCTTGCTCTTTGCCTTCAGTGAGATGAAAATTGTAAACATAAATTGAAAATAAAATAATGCTTTCATCTCACTTTGGAAATTGACAATGATATACTTTTATTTGTTTTTAACACACACACCCTTATTTTTACAACTCAAGGAAATGAACGTATATAACACACATTCCTCCTCCCATTGTCACCACCACAGCAACTCTGTGGGGTGAGCTGAGCTGAGAGGGACTGGCCCAAGCCCACTCAGCTGGTTTTCATGGTAAAAACAGGAATAGCAGATTTATCAGAAACTATGTGTGCTTAAGCTTCCAATGCCAAAGAGATTCTATGCCTGACACGGGTTTTGTGTGTGTGCATGTGGGTACCTTCAAGTCAGGTTTTTTATTACAGGCATTTGCTTGAATACCCCTGCAGTTTTCTTTGCAAGTTTTCACCTAAAAATTTGATTGGATTCGATTGGACTGGACTGGACTGGATTGGCTCTTTCCAAATGTAGGAGGTTGGACAAACACTATTGTTGATAGTTTTTATTATTGTTATATATCATTTACTTATGGGCTATTGTTTTTCTATTGTATTGTATTTCAGTTTCAATTCTGCTTCATGTCATTTGCTATATGAATGAATGAATGAATGCCACAGAATAGCTGGCTACGATATCCTTTAAGGTGGCATGCTATGCTGTACAATAGTCACAGCATAATCTCTTTCTGATTACTGATATTTGAACACTTTGAATCTAACACCATCATACGTACACATTTTTGGTAGCAAAACTACAAGTTACAATTACTTTAACATAGCTTCCATTTTTTTATGTGTTTCCTCAATTGTTGTGACTTTTAACATAATCAAACTTTCCTAGGCAGCACATACAGACTATTATCCTATCCAGGAAACATCTCAAAAATTGGTCTGTAGCTGTAGACTTGGGTATGATTGTGACTACAGTTATTTTTTATGGCAACTGACAAGCCCTTGGAAAGGTTCATCTTTGGCAAACGTAAATATGTTGCATTAAGATACTATAAACAGTTGCGTGTGTCAATTATAGTTGCATTGGAAGCTATAGAAAAATGTCAAACTACAAGTTGGCAGCTATGTAATAGAGATTTCTGTTCAAAATAATTTGGCAACAAGGAATATTGTGATTGTTTTGAAATTTTGTGGATTCTATTCTCTATAAGAGTGTTCTGATAACCAGAGGTGTAATATAGTCAAAAATAATCTTACTTATTTATTAATAGTGGCTGTGAGTGATTATCATAACTCCATTATCACTGACTTAAGCAATTTGAAAAGCTCTTTGGAGCATAATGAGGAGGCTCACAGTTCAGCTCCAATATATTTCACTGTTGCCCTTTCTGGAATTTAGAAGTACATTGGTGACTCAGATTTTCAGTGTAAATTAAGAGCATTAAAATGCAGAAGCTTATATGCCAGCAGTCCACAGCAGTGTGTGAGTGGCATCACAGGGCCTGATTCATGCTTGGACAAGGTGATATTACAGTTTTTGTTTATTTCTTCATTTAGGAGTAAGTATAATTGTGTGCAGTATTTTTCTTTTGTAGAAAGTTTCCTTTAGATCTCTCATCTAGACAACTTTGGGAGTGTTGTCACCCACTGGCTATACTCTGAGATGTCAAATCATTTAAAGCTAGAGAAAGAAGTGTCTGTCAATGTCACTATTTTTGTTACTATACTATAACCTGCCTTCCTTTGAAATAGCTTCTTCTAAATTGGGCTTTCCAGTTGTTGTGTAACTTCATTTCTCATTAGTTCAAGCCATAGCCATCTACTGATAGTAGGACTGCAGGTTTTTCATGCCTTCTGTAATTGGCTGAATCTGCATTTGAGTGTGTCATGCAACTTTCTCCACTACAGTCAGGGATGGGATTCAAAATTTTTAACAACCAGTTCTATGGGTGTGGCTAGTGGGCATGGCCATGTGACTGGGTGGGCGTGGCTTCTTATTTTTTGCAGGCCCCCCCCCCGTTGTTGTTTTTGCCTCCTGGGCTTCAGGGAAGCCTCCTGGAGGGGTGCTTTTGCTCCCAGAAGACTTCGCTGGCGCCCAGGAAGGCAAAAAATGGAGTGCTGGGGGCATGCAGCAGCCCCCTGCACTCCCTTTTTGGGCCTCCTGGGCCTCAGTTGGGGGGCATTTTTGCTCCCAGGAAGCTTCCCTGGGTCCCAGGACAGCAAAAAACAGAGCGTGGGGGGCATAGCTTCCCCCCGCCCCCTCCCACATACCCCTTTTTGCCTCCTGGGCCTCAGGGAAGCCTCCTGGGCAAAGCAGGGGGGATCCCGGCACAGCTGATCATCAGAACAGCTGATCATAGGGAGGGGAAAAAAGAAATACCTTAAGGAGTGACTGGTGGGGGAGAACACAGTCAGCGATGTTGTGCATGCATGATTAGGACTGACTGGGCAGGGAGGAGTGGGCAGAGAGGGGCGCGGCCAGCCAGGGGCACAATTTGCCGGTTCTCTGAACTGTGCAGAATCATAACAACCAGTTCTATAGAACCAGTAGAATCCCACCCCTGAGTTCAGTCATATGTAGTAACATAACAACCAGTATTTCATTCTTTTGCCTACATAAAAAATAACGTAAAACAACAATGTTTTGAGGAAGTTTGTTTGGAATGCAGAAATTTCTAAGTTTAATCTGTGCCATCTGGAGGCTCATTATTGTCAGACTAGGTAATACTGGGCTGGATAAATAATCTGTCCTTTTTGACTTCCTCATGAAAAACCACACCTAATTGCAGCTTCATCCTGAGCCCCTTCATTTGGAAATAAATCTCTTTTTTTTTGTACTAGTCCCTAGTATGTGTGGAGAGAATTTCAGATTTAAGATAGAAGATTTCTTGAAGCAATTTTAGTGTATCTTTATAAATTAATTCACTAATAAGTCATTGGGTTAGAGTAACAATAAAAGATACGTCTATTCCCTAAAGTATTATATTCATATTTTAGCCAATATAGCTATAATATTGCAAATAACAGAAAGAATGAAGAATGAAAATTAAAAGCTGTGGATGGAATTGTGGAATAAATAATATTAAAACATTTCCAAGAGGGAAGTTCACAATTTTTCGTATGAAAGTTCTCTAGTAATATTGAAATACTTTCAAATATTTATAATAAAGTCCTTAAGCCTTTGCCGCACAGATATGATGATGTATAAACCTCCAGTGATTTGCAGCAGCATGAATATCTGGGAAGCACTAGTTTGTGCAAGATTGATCGAATACTTCAACCCAGCAGTTGTTAAATAAATGCTCTTGAGCTATGACTTTCCAGCTTCTAAGAGCTACATTGTGGTTCTTTTTTTTAAAATTAAAAAGATTGAACAGTATTTCCCTGTGGACAGTGTTGTACATTATTCAAAGATCACCATTAGTAAGTTTGTGGAAATTGTATAAATAGCTATCATTTGCTGATAGCACTTTAGACAATCCTGTTATAAATAGCGGCTTTTCCCCTTTCATGTTGGAAATGCAAAGCTGTTTGATTTATTGCTTTTTATCCTTTGATTCTTAATTTCAAGTCACACTTTTTACTGCTTGAATGTCTAGGGCCTAGGTATTTTTGAAACTGCCTATTCCATGAAGATGCTACTTTTGTGCTCTGAGGGGACAGGGAATGCCATTAAAGGTCCTCACCTATCAAGACGTGTGAAAAGAGGGGTGTTGAACTGTACAGTATAGTTAAACCAGCAGGAGTTGACCATAGGAAATGTTTCATCACATTTTGTATTATATCATACAGTGATTTATGAGAATTTTTAGTCACAAAATGTTTTATAAAATTCGCTAAATTTCAATTCCAGATAAATCCATGGCTCCCTGTAAGTTAGCCCATCTAAGGTATCTTGTTTCAAAAATTGTTTCCCTGTAATGCACTGTTTCGGCCTGTTAGAAGTCACAGGCACAAGAGTTTTAGTAGCATATAGTATTATTATTATTTAGCATGAATGAATCCACTCATATGAAGACCACTTCACTGAAGGTTGCAGACTATAGCTTGCTACATTGGTACTATGCAGGTTGGTAGAATATGTTTTTTGACTTTATGACCTAAGGGCTGAAAGAGTAACTGGCTGAAAGTCACTCAGTTCGCTTCTATGCAAAGACTAAAATCTAAGCATTTTAACCACTAAACATGTTTGATCTAAAGCTGTAATAATTTTATTTTACTGTCTGTTTTTTTTTCAAAGAAGAGGGTAAAGCAATTTGTCCTGCCCATTCTTTGCTGCAATATTCTCTGTCTCTCAGCAAAAATCTAATCATTCAAATCATAAGTTAATTGGGTTATGCACATATCATTTTTGGTAATAACTCAGCAATAGTTTTTCCTGTTATTAGTTGAATAGCAAGAGAGCAATTTGTGTTTACACATCAGGCCACATTTCAACCAATTCAGCAACATAGCATTGCAAATATCTCTTAGCATAAATAACTAGCTTGGTTCTTGTCAGTAATTTTTGCTTTTTTGTAAGTATTACAAGTTGGGAGTGGGCAGAAATTTTCTTGTTTTAATTGATTTATAAGTCAGTCCCATGGACTTCTGTTTAAAGAGCTGGCTACAAACTTTGTGAGTATATGTATATTGTCTGTGAAATCTTATCTAGCAATGACAAATAGATAAAATTATATGGGTTTCTCTGTTTCCAAAAAACACCCCTTGTCAATAGCTATTAAATAACCTTTAATAACATCTCCAGTTTTATTGCTATTGTTACCACTATTTAGTTGCTAATACCAGTTGCTGGCATTGCTTTCATTTTTCCACTGTAGTCGTTGGTGGTTTTTTAAAATAAGAATGGAACAATTTAACAAATAGAAACTGGACTTTGTTGCAAAAAGCTTTTATATATGACATTAGCTTTAATGTTTGATTTATATATGTACATATCAGTTGTTAACTAGATGGCTGTATGAGGAATCTTCATTCCCTTTTCCCAGTATCACCACTAATCTAACTTTTGCTTCAAACACAACCCTGTAGTTGTAGTTGTATTAACTCCATTATCACTTGGACTTCCTATAAAAATATTTCTTAATAATAATAGGTAATATGCAATTCAAGGGGAGCTTAATTTGCTTGACTGAAATGTTGTTTATTGAATATGTTTTATTGAATAGTCTTTTCTCTGTTTTCTTGCACATCAGGCTACCAACCTCCTCAAAGCTATTAAAACAATGTTGTTACATGGGGTTTTGAATGTTAATAATGTTGGGCTGCTGTTCTATATTTTTATTTTGATGTATGAGTTTATTTTATTTTATTTTTATTCATATTTATATCCCTCCCTTCTCCGGAGACTCAGGGCGGCTTACAATTTTTGGGATACAACCCAATGCGCTCAGCAATAGCTTTCCTTCCATTGTATATGCCTGCTTATTACTAAGCAGCATTTTTACAAAGTCAGCTTATTACCCCCAACAATCTTGGGTCCTCAGTTTACCTACCCCGAGAGGATGGAAGGCTGAGTCAACCTTTACAGGAAGGGTGGGTTGGAGAGAAGTGTTTTTAGTGTACGTTTCATAGAAGGATGATATTACCTGATGGTTTTATGCTTGGCATTTTATTGTACTTTTATTATCATAAACTACCCCAAATCTTCATTAGGTGGTATATGCATTAATGTAGTAAATACAACATTTCCCTGAAAATAAGACCCTGTCTTATATTTTTTATGCCAAAAAAAGGCACCAGGTCTTATTTTGGGGGGATGTCATCCACTGACTAATCTCACTTGTGCGTGTTGCCCCCAGCCTCCTTTTCACTATCAGAGACCTTCAGGAACTTCTTCTGTGGCCAGCAAGGCTTTCCTGAAAGCCTCTGCAGTGGATAACAGAGCTCCGGATCGACTACAGAGGCCTTCAGGAAAGCCTTGCCAGGCTTGCCGGCTGCAGAAGAAATGGGCCAGCAACGCAGGTGTCAGGGTGTGTAAGGCCTGACTACAACTGTCCAAAGGTAAGTAGTAGGGCATCTCCACCACCACCCCCATCCAGGGGTGGGATTCTACCAGTTCGTACCTATTCGCTAGAACCAGTTGTTAACATTCTAAGCAGTTCAGAGAACTTGTTGTTAGAAGAAATTACTGGCCTAATCCTGTAAGGAAGGCAGGAAGGAAACATTCTGGTGTTGCTTATAGAAACTGCCTCTCCGTTGACCCTTATTACATTCTTGGCAGGACTAGACTTCCTGTCTCAGGAACTTCTCTGGAGTTTTTTTCCCCTCCTTTGCTGGTACTTTGCTTGTGTGGAGTGACCATTCAAAGTTACAATGGCACTGAAAAAAATGACTTATGACCATTTTTCACACTTACGACTATTGCAGCATCCCCACAGTCACGAGAGGCCAGGCGAGGAGATGCGTGCCTTGATGTGAGTGATATTGAGTTGGCCTTGCCCAGCCAATAGCATGACCACCAAGCCACGCCTACAGAACCGGTTGTTAAAAATTTGAATCTCACCCCTGCCCCCATCCCCACCCTAGCTTAATTTTTACCTGTGTACTCTGGATCTTAATTAGGGCTTATTTTGGAGATAGGGTTTATATTGCGTGCACATGTAAAAATCAAGCTAGGACTTACTTTCAGGTTAGGTCACATTTTCAGGAAAACAAGGTAATACCACCACCAGCCAGCAACAACAACCAGGTAATACTGATTAATTATTAAAAATTGAGAAGTTTTTAATCATGTAAAAACCATATACAGCATGATTCTTTTTGAAAAAAACAGGAGGAGTTTGGAAAAGAATCATAAGCTTGAGAACTCAAAAAACGTTTACCATATTGCTCAAAAAAGTTTTATTCCATGCATCTCCTAAAAAATAAGGAAGAATTCACTTAAATACTTATAAAAATACTTAAACAGTCCACTGTTGCACACTGTATGGATTTATCCTTCTGATATTGTACAGTGTAAACCATTAGCAATAGCACTTAGACTTATATACCACTTCACAGTACTTTCCAGTCCTCTCTAAGCAGTTTACAGAATCAACATATTGCCCCCAATAATCTGGGTCCACATTTTATCAACCTCGGAAAGATGGAAAGTGAGTCAACCTTGAGCCAGTGAGGATCGAACTGCTGGCAATTGACAGTCAGCAGAATTAGCCTGCAATACTGCATTCTAACCACTGCGCCACCACAGCTCATTACTTTGAGGTGATAAAGGAATTGTATATTATAAGCTATCATGCTGAGAATGTACAGTTTCAGAAAAGTCACCCATGACAGGACGGAGAAAAGGGTTTAGACTAAATACAACCCACTGCTTTACTCCCTTATTCTTCCAAGAAAGCTAAATGGACATTTAGAACATGTTATTGGAAGATGAGCCTCCTCCAGGTCAGAATGAGTTACTGGAAAAGAGCTAAGTGCAAATCTTAGCAGCACTGGTGCTTATTAGATGGCTGGATTAAAGCCAAAAGGATGTCCAGCTGCTAATGTACCCAGAATCAGAAGGAAAGTTGCTGCAAAGTGCACCATGATACATGTAGTATCAGAATCAAGACAAATGTGATGCTGTGTGAACAAAAAAATATTAAACATTGAGAAAATCATGGGAATCACGGACTAGTGTGGATCACCTAACATCAAAGAAGCATCAGATCTTAGAACAAGAAAAAAATGGCAAAAATGGGGTAGATGTCCTTATTTAGGTCAAAATCATTGTTAACTATAACCTAGAAATGATAGAATATCAGTTTGATTGGATATTCTATTCTATCTTTGGAAGAGATTGTGAAGACCAGACTCCTCTCTAAAGTACAAAAAATCTCCACAGACTGTTCTCATCCTGGTCATTCATATTTCAAACTGTTACCATCAGGGAGATGTTATAGGTGCCTTAAAATGAGGACTAATAGACTGAGAAACAGTTTCTTTTCCAAGGCAATAATTGTCTTGAATCAAACAGTGCATTTGTGATTTAGTCCTATATATATAGTGGCATTTTTAAACTATTTAACTTACTAAATGTTTTAGATAGGTTTTAGACTAGGTTTTTAATTATTATTATTATTTAATTATTTTAATTTTTAAATACTCTGTAGTGTGATTGTGATGTGTTTGGGGCACTGTGCTGGAGTAGCTTTCAAATTTCATTGTATTCGTGGAATGCAATGACAATAAAGGTATTCTATGTTCTATGATTCCAAGCTGAGCATTTCAATGTAATGTTAATCCCACTGTATGCTCTAGTCCAAGGGTGTCAAACTCATGTCATCATGTGACATATTGCAACTTTTTCCCTTTCGCTAAACCGGTCGTAAGCATGGCTAGCGCATGACACATCCAGCCCATGGGCCACGAGTTTGACAGCCCTGCTCTAGTCTATGGTAAAGTGGAAGCAAAAGGACATAGTGGCCATCAGAATGAAGAGCTCAGTCTGTACTAAAACCAAGAAAAAAGACTCATCAGAGTGTGGAAACAACCACCTTCATTTCACCTGCTAGGGAAATAATGCTTAGGACTATCACACACCAAACTAGAGCCTTGCATCAGTGGTGGGATTCATTTTTTTTACTACCGGTTCTGTGGGCATGGCTTGATGGGCGTGGCATGGCTTGGTGGGCGTGGCACGTGAAGGATATTGTAAAATCTCCATTCCCTCCCCACCCCACTAACCTGCTCTCCAGCTCTGTTCTCCTGTGCAGAGCAACAAAAGAAGACCCAGCAAATCAGCTGGGACTCAGGAGGCAGAGAATAGATGGGGATGGAGCCAGTCAAAGGTGGTATTTGCCAGTTCTCTGAACTACTCAAAATTTGGCTACAGGTTCTCCAGAACTGGTCAGAATCTGCTGAATACCACCTCTGCCTTGCATGGAAAGAAAAATACTACTGTAGATATAGAAATTGGTTTTAGAAATGGCTGAGCAACAAGAAATTTTTCTCATAGTCAATGGATAATTGAGAAGGCCAAAGAATTTAACTATAGAAAGGCCTTTGATAAGGTTGAACTGTGGAATATACTTAGAAAAATGAGCATTCCAGAACAACTTATTGTACTCATGCGAAACCGGTAGACAGATCAGGAAGTCACAGCCTGGACCAAACATGACAAAATAGACTGGCTCCAGATTGGCAAATAAGCAAGACAGGGCTGTATTTCATTCATTCATTCATTCATTCATTCATTCATTCATTCATTCATTCATTCAACCTTTCAACCTTGCAGAAAGGCGTCTGAGAGTTGGCAAACTCAAATGCTACTTTCCTCAGTTTCCTTTAAATCTTTCCCCAGCTTTTTCACAGATTAGCTGCGGAGGGGGGGAGTTGGAGAAGGATGATGTGTGTGTATTAGTGTTTTGAACTAAGAATTCAATAATTGAACAGAACCTACCAAAAATAAAGTTGACTTCTCCGGAGGAAAATACTGTGACTAATCAGAATGAGAATCCAGAGGAAATTGCACAAATTGAAATCTCTGCTAAGTGTCAACTCCTGGGGACTTTCTGCAGGAAGCCTGGAGAAGTGTGTGTTGTGTTGTTTCTTTGTTTCTCCCACCATCCTTTCTCCTCAAAGGTAAATCTCTTCCAAAAACAAAAGGAAGTGGGAAGATTCAAGGCCCTTCCTTTGTGAAGAAGGTTGAGGATTCTAAAAAAAAAAAAAGACTCAGGACCGCCATCTACTGGTCTCTATTGGAATGATAGTTTAATAAAATTCAGCAAGGCAGGACCATTAACATGATAAAGCAGACACCAGGAGAAAGGGGAGGGGGAACCGAAGGTAGTATGGAAGTAGAGCAGGAATATGATATTGATATGGAATATGATAGTGTAGAGTGGCATAATATAGGGATAAATAATACAATAGATTAAGACTACAGCCTATGATTATATCATATATAATATAAAATATAGGACATTGGGTTAGATAGAGATACAAACTGTTACCCCCATTATGTAGACCAGACAAATCAATCTAAGAAGGCTAAAACAACTTTTATGAGGTTAGCTATAACAACAGAAACTTACAGTCTAATTGCGCTGTACATTTTCCTTCTTAAAATTCAGAGAATTAGGAATGTGGCAGAGTCACTTCTGAACATTATTTTGATGTTCTGAACTTAAAAAATGTTTCAGTCCTTGTACATATTTCTATCAAGGTCACCTTGCTTACTTTTATGCACATCTATTGTTTGTAATTTGTCTGTAATTTGTTGCTCTTTTGTGGTTCTGTGTAATATACATTGTGAATAACTTGTCTTTATGTTAGTAAACAAGAAAAAAAACTTACTGTGCCAGGTACTTACCAGGGTTTCACTGAGTCTAGGGTTAGCTTGATTGACAGAGTAAAAAGAACCTCCCACAAATCTAAAAACTGTATATAAATCTAGGAAAGCTGGATTAAAAGAAGGTCAACATAAACTGGAGAAAGAAACATCAGTAGCCTGCAGTGTGCTGATGATACTTCTCTGCTAGCTGGATATGCAAGCTCAAGTAATTAAAGTTATGGAGAAAAGTATAAAATGAGATTAAATATGAAAAGACCAAACTAATGACAGCAAGTACAGAAACCAGCTTTAGAATTAAAAGATATTGTAGTAGTGGATAGCTTCTGCCTTTAAAGATCAACTACCAACAGTAAAGAACCAACACTCTAGAATTTGGTAGAGTAGCAATGAAGACCTCAGGAAAGATATTCAGATGTCACAATGTGCCTATAACTGCAAAGATTGTGTAGGTGCTGATTTTTTTATGGAATTGAAAGAATTGTAATCCTTTCCCCAGACACAATCAAATAAAAATTAATCCAAATGGTAACCATGGCCAATTTCCAGTAACAGAGTCACCCTGTGAGAGAGATATTGTAAATAGATAGAGAGATAGATAATGACGGATTCTGATTTCTGAACTAGCAGCACAATCCTCTCATATAAACTCAGATTAGTTTAGACATGAATTTAGTGAAGGATGCAAGACATAAAAAGTCAAAAACAATCCAGTTCTGGTGAAGAAGATATAAGAAATAAATTCAAAAGAATACCATCACAATACTGTCTTATGTCTATCAATATTTACCCATGTAGTATGGCTGTATTACTATTGTCCTTCTCATCTTTTTTTCACACCTTCTCTTATTGGTAACATTAATATGATTATATTACTTGGTTGTTTGTATGTACACTGAGAGCTTCTGGACTGGAGACAAATTTCTTGTGTATCCAATCACACTTGGCCAATAAAGCTATTCTATTCTATTCAGCAGGTGGTCATTCTGTTAAGCTTTCAAAATGTTTTTATTTTATCCAACAACAGTAAATTACTATTCATAAATTGCTTGCTCTTTTTTCTGACCTAACCTTAACCCTCAAAGAGCCTAACTACTCTTTCACCAAAAGCACAGAAGTACACACATTTCTCTCTCCTTCTAGTACCAATGGCAAAAAAGAAAAGAAAATTGAGAAGTGGTGTGAATGTACAAAATAAGAGAAAGAGGAAACAAAACAAAACCCAACCTTAGATGTTAGAAAAAGGATTATGCTTTGATAGACAAACAGCCTCTCTTAAGTAAGAGGAGTCTTCACATCTTTTCTGTGGTGAGTTTGCAAATGTTTAGATTTGTTTATTCACTTGTTTTAAAATTTCATTCATTTTTTTAAATAAATATGTAACATTTTTCTAGAAGATGTTCTATGATGCCAATTACGTACACAACCAGTTTTTGATAATGAAAAAGCCCTCATTGTATTTCTTGCAGCCATAATTTTTTTCATCAAAGTTAACACAAAACAAATGCAAAACTTTTGGCAATGCAAAGCAAAACTTTAGGCACAATGCAAAACCTTTGGCATAGAAAAGAAGCATGAAAGCTTACTTTTTCAGAAGTCCATAGAGACTCCAGAAGAAGCAAGTATAATCTGTATCAGGTCCAAGATTCAAAGTAATCAAACAACAGCAGACAGGCAGAGACAAAGGTAGAAAATGCAAATATTACTTTGTAGAAAGTGTTATGTATGTAGGTTTGAATGTTATTGGTTTGTTTGAACTGTTCTTGTAAAATGTCAAATGGTATTGGTTTAAATAGTGCGGGAAGAAACCCTGCACTCCCATTGGCTGGCAACTATGGCTGCAGGCTATAAGAGGCAGCCGTAGCCCAGCCAACTCGGGTCCATTCGAGCTGTAGTCACTGAATAAACTCTTTGCTGGAACTCTTCGCGTCTGACTCTTCATGCAAACTTAACACTGGTTACGAAGGTGGGATTGCCCTGAAGAGAAGACGATGCAAAAGACAAGCAGAAGAGCGAGATGGCTGCGCTGAACACCCCCCCAGCCCCGTTCGATCCGGCGGCGGAAGACTGGGAATCATATGCGGATCACTTCCAGATGTACCTGGAAGGAAATGACCTCGCCGACATTCCCGAGAGACAGAAGAGGGCGGTATTTCTCACGCACTGCAGTCCGGCAGTCTTCAAGATGGCGAAGGCGTTAGCAGGAGCTGCAGAACTGAAGGTAATGATTATGCCCTGATTACACCCCACAAGTATCGTGCCTCATTAAGAGACACGAATTTTACCGTCGGGATCAAGGGGAAAGCGAGAATGTTAATGATTTCGTGACAAGTTTAAGTGACATTGGGGGTGCTTGTGACTTTACCAACTTAGAAGAGGCCATGCGTGATCGGTTTGTTTTAGGCCTCAAAGATAAGGTCTTGCAAAGCAAACTGTTAATGAAACCTAAGATCACGTTTAAAGAGGCCATTGAAGAAGCTGTTTCAGCAGAAGCCACCAAGTCCTCAGCAGCAGCCATGAAAAAGATTAACAAGGCCTCAAGCCAGGCCTCAAGCCATTCTGATGTGGAAAAATCCACAACAGCCCATTGCAAACAAATAGACTCTGATTCAGATTGCAGTCTCAGAATGGAGAAGAAAAGGAAAGACCCTGGGAGAAAAAGGCAAGAATATTATTGCAGAGGCTGTGGGGGCATCCCACTGAATGCAAGTTCTTAGACACCATCTGCCTACGTTGTGAGAAAAGAAGAGAGTCATTCCTAGTAGGAAGAAATTTCCTGAAAAGATTTTAAGCCCAACAACTTCCTTGAAAAGATGGGGTGCAATTCAGAAGCAAATGGGAAGAATGAAACTCACCAAACAATCACTATTTGTCATTCTTCAACCTTGAGAAGCAGAAAAGTACACGTGAAGGTGTTCATTGAAGGAAGGCCTTGCCAAATGGAAGTGGACTCAGGCTCTTATTTATCTATGGTGTCATGGGACACTATTCACAGGCTACTTCCCAACATTCAGAAGAAACATTTCCAGAAGCAAGCACTGACTCTTAAAGACTACCAAGGGAACAAGATTCCAGTAGTTGGAGCAAGAGATTTCAATGTGCAGTTTAAAGGCCACACCAAACGTTTGCCTCTGACCATCGTGGACAAGGATCGCCCAAGCTTGCTGGGACTTGAGTGGTTCAAGCCACTAGGCATCGAGGTGACTGGCATCAATCACGTGAGCAACTCTGAATGGGAGGAGGCCTTGAAGTCTGAGTTTCCTGAGGTCTTCAGTGAAGGACTGGGCAAGTATATGGGGACCCCTATCACTTTCAACCTAGACCCCAAGGTGCCCCCAATTCGTTTAAAGCCCAGAAGGGTCCCATTTGCTTTAAAGGAAAAAATTGATGCACAATTAGACAAATTAATTGCTCAAGGGGTTTTAGAGCCCACTGATCACCCCAGATGGGAAACACCCATAGTCACACCAGTCAAGGCTGATGGGTCAGTAAGAATCTGTGGAGACTATAAGGGGACACTGAACCATGCACTGCAGCAGAGCGCATACCCAGTACCAGTTGTGCATCATCTGCTACATTCACTTGGCAGGGTACAGTCTTTGCCAAATTGGACTTGGCCCAGGCATATCAACAACTAACAGTTGATGATGCCACTGCAGAGGCCCAAACCATTGTGACTCACAGAGGTGCCTTCAAATGTAAAAGGTTACAATTTGGAGTAAGCGTGGCACCTGGCATTTTTCAAAGTCTTATGGAAAGAATGCTGCAAGGACTGCCAGGGGTAGTGCCTTACTTTGATGATGTGTTAATCTCTGCTGAAAATGACACTCAGCTTCAAGAAAGACTCAGAGAAGTCCTTACCAGATTCAGAAAAGCAGGGTTGAAAGTCAAGGAAGACAAATGCACACTTAAAACAGACAGGATTGAGTTCCTGGGCTACATGATTGACAAGCATGGCATCCACCCTACTGATGCCAAAGTTAAAGCAATCAAAGAAGCCCCTAAACCTAAATGCAAAACAGATTTGCAAGCCTTCCTTTGACTCATTAACTTTTATCACATGTTTCTACCTCAAAAGGCATCCATTGCTGAACCTTTGCACCATTTGCTTGATAAAAAAGCTGTTTGGATCTGGGGGAAGAAGGAACAATAAGCATTTAACAGTATTAAGAGACTAATCACATCTGATGCTGTATTGATACAATTCTCTGAGAATTTGCCTGTTGTACTGACTTGTGATGCATCCCCTTTTGGAGTGGGGGGGTTTGAGCCACAGGCTTCCCAGTGGAAGGGAAGCCCCTATTGCATTTTACT
Source organism: Naja naja (assembly GCA_009733165.1). NCBI lineage: Eukaryota > Metazoa > Chordata > Lepidosauria > Squamata > Elapidae > Naja > Naja naja. The sequence goes on from CM019149.1 coordinate 278,341,060, forward strand.
CTCACACTTTGACCAAAGCAGAGAGGAATTATAGCCAACTGGACAAGGAGGCATTGGCAGTTGTTGCAGCTGTCAAGAAATTTCATGAATATCTGTATGGCAGGTCATTTACCATTGTTACAGATCACAAACCGTTATTAGGCATTGTGGCAGGAGACAAACCTACACCTACTATCCTGTCACCAAGAATGCTGAGGTGGACTGAATTTCTTGCAGCTTATTCATACAAACTGATTCACAGGCCTGGCAAGGACATTGGACATGCTGATGCACTGAGTCGTTGCCCACTGCCTTGCCACAAGGTGGACTCTGAACCTGAAACACACACCTTTTTCCTAGAGACTGTTGCTAAGCTTCCAGTTCATGCTGCTGAGATTGCCAGAGAGACTGCCAAAGACACTGTGTTGGCTCCTGTTATAGGCTGGATTAAGAAAGGTTGGCCTCTTCAAGACCTACCTCACCTTGCCCAACCTTTTAAGTCCAGACAAACTGAATCTGTATTAAGAGGATGTATTTTGTGGGGTAACACAAAACTGCAAAGAGAGGTTTTGGAAATGTTACATGAGGGTCATCCTGGGATTGTAAGGATGAAGGGATTGGCCAGGAGTTATGTATGGTGGCCAGGTATTGACAAAATGGTTGAAAACAGGGTTGCATCTTGTCCCAATTGCCAGGTAGTCAGGCCTGCCCCACCTCACGCCCCCACACAGGAATGGGAATGCCCTAGGGGCCCGTGGTCTAGGATCCACATTGATTTCGCAGGCCCTACTAGAGGGCACACTTTTCTGGTTATAGTAGATGCATATTCCAAATGGCTCGAGGTAATTCCCATGACATCCACCACAACTGATGCTGTCATCAAGCAGCTCAGAAAACTGTTTGTAACCCATGGGTTACCAGATGTCCTTGTCTCTGACAATGGCCCTTAATTCACATCTAACATTTTTGAATCCTTTCTAGCACAACAGGGTATCAGACATGCCCTCACTGCCCCTGGGCACCCTTCGGCTAATGGCTGGGCTGAACGCATGGTACACTTTACCAAAGAGAAGCTTCAGCAACTGGGTCCTGGGGACATCACTGAGAAGCTTGAAAAACTTCTTAGTGTTCAGCACATCACTCCTAGTCCATCGAATAACTTATCCCCAGCAGAGTTATTGATGGGTAGGAAACTTAGGTCTTCCCTTGACCGCCTTCATCCCACTTACGCACCCAACGCACCACTGGATTCCACTTCCAAAGTTCGTACTTTCAGTGTGGGTGATTCTGTATATGCTAAGAACCTTATAGGTGAACCTCTGTGGATTCCTGCTGAAATAACTCACATCACTGGCCCTCATTCTTACAGGGTACAAACAGAGGATGGACTCCTCTGGAGCAGGCACATTGACCAACTTAGATCCAGGTTCTCTCAGGAACATCGCCCTGTCTCTCTGGGTTCCTCACCTGATGTCACTTCTAGGGGAAGGGGAGGAACAGGAGGAAAATCAGCAAGCAAGAATCAACCCCATGTGTAACGAGCCATTACGACAGGAACCATCCCGAACCCTGTCACAATGCCAAGATCCATCCTTAGAAGTGGAAGATTGCACATCACTACCTGACTTGGGTGCTGACATTGGAATGGAGATGGGTTGGGAGGAGAGACCAGATTCTAACAGTCTAACAGGGTCTCCTTTCACAGGAAGTCCCAATAGGGAAATGTCAGCAGACACATTTCCCCTCTCACTGGGTGAGAACGTTAAAACTTCTGAACCACGAAGGTCTCAACGTACACGTAAGAGCCCCACCTATTTAAAGGAATACATTAGATAGGTTGGGGTTTGGAATGGACTGAACCTAGTGGGGAGGGGTGTTATGTATGTAGGTTTGAATGTTATTGGTTTGTTTGAACTGTTCTTGTAAAATGTCAAATGGTATTGGTTTAAATAGTGCAGGAAGAAACCCTGCACTCCCATTGGCTGGCAACTACGGCTGCAGGCTATAAGAGGCAGCCGTAGCCCAGCCAACTCGGGTCCATTCGAGCTGTAGTCACTGGATAAACTCTTTGCTGGAACTCTTCGCGTCTGACTCTTCATGTAAACTTAACAGAAATAGTCAGCCACAAAGCCATTTCTTTTATATATAGTACCATTAACGACTAAAATGTCTGAGTCACCCCTCTTTCTTTCAAGTGATTGTCTTCCTTCATATTTTCTTAATTTGCAAGGTGCTGCTGGGCTTGACCCTTGGCTAGCTTTGACTCTATACCTATCTCTTCAGCTTTGAATCTGAAGACAGACAGAAGAGCTGCAGACAAAGATAAGTGGCTACTGACAATAATTTTCTATGTGTCCAGGTGGTGGCGCTGTAACTCCTTTTATAAGGGAAAAAATGGTTATTACAATCCTAAGAAATAAAATGTTTTGGTCCGTTCCAATTTTGAATATCAGAAAGTAAATGCTTGAAGGTTTAAATTAGTACTGAAAAGAAGCCAGTGCTTAGGGGGGGAAGGCAGTCCTTATTTTGCAATCCTGTAATAATTTACTTTTTATAGTACCAAGTACTTTTCTGTAGAAACAGAAAATCTTCAGAATTTTCTTCATTAATCTGAAAATTTTATGACAAAAAAGGCAAAATGTATCTGCTTTCAAGAAGCCAAGATAAAAGTAGATAGACAGACAGACAGACAGAATATTGAAGGGCAGTGTTTGGTCCCACTTGGAGTAACATTTTTATGAATGACTGCAGAGAAAAAAAGGCACTAGCTTTAGAACAGTGTTTTAATTAGGTGATACACCAAGATGACATTATTCAAATGCACCCCAGTGGTGACAGAACATAGTCTGGGAGAGTTTTGTAAAACATGAAAGACCACTTTAATTTCTATCTATTATTTATTAGTTTATTACATTATTAGTATGCTTATTAAATGTTTTCTATACTAACTACTGAAATCTCTCAGTGTTCTAGAATCACATTTGCTTTTCACAGATAGCTCTTGTTTTAGAGACTTGTAAAAGGTGACACAAATATTGGTTCCCCATTGCAGTATAGAGGGGAGGACAGCCCAGAAACCAGAATGTCTGCAGGGCATGGTGCTTAAAAAGTCAAGACAATCTCCACAACCATACCTGAAGATATCCCTGCTCCTAAGTCACCATGAGATCTCAGATATGCTTATGCGTACCTCAACAAGCAGCAGTGCTGGAGGTGAATGCAGGATGATACTGAAGAAGACTTTCCCTCAAATAATTTAGACAGATCAAGTGAGTTATCTACTTAGCCTATTTTTTTCAATGTTTTCTTTGTCCCTTCTTTAAATCTTCTGACTCTTCTTCTTCCTCCTTTATCACTAGACCAGCATTGTTATTATTCTGCAAAAATTATATGACTTGGACAATTGTGTTTCTTTTGCATTTACTCTCTCATTATTTCATTCTCCTTTGAAGGATTGCAAAGATGCAAAATTCTTGATTTTGGAGGTCAGTGCAGCTCTTCCGGCAAGAATTTAAATTATTCAGACCTTGGAGTTTAGTTAAATATGATAGCATTTTATAATAACTTCCAGGGCCGCCGAGAGGATTATTAAGTGCTGGAACAAGACTAATATGAGCCCCCTCACCTATACATTAAGTTAACACAATCATGAGGGTCTCCTCTCCCTCTCTCACCACCCTGTGAGAGGCTTGTTAAAAAGGGGGAGGCTGCCAGAGCAGCGCAGCAGATCGGGAAGTGTGTGTGTGTGGGGTGAGGACAAAGTACGGAAAAGCGGCATTGGAGTCTGCGCAGCCCACAAGTAGTTTTTTTTCCAACTGGGAGAAGAATGATTAGTCTATACGAATGAAAGAAAAGTGATGCGTCCCTCGCCCATCCCCCACTCCTCTGGTTTGTCCTCCTGTGTTTTAAAGCCACCTCTTGCCAGTAACCCTTTGACATGGCTGGCGTGCACAGATCCTCCGACTAAGCTAACAGTGGCGCCTCCTTCCTTTTGGCGTGAAGGATTTCGACAGGTGAGAAGTGGAAGTTCATTTTTCAAGAACTGGGGAGAAGGGGAGAAAGAGAGAGGTGGAGGGCAGGGTGATCATTACTTCCGCTGCCGCACGGGAAGGACATGCCTTCCTTCTGTTGGAAGAAATATCCTTCTGGGTTCAGTTCCAAATGGGGAAAAAGACACTGGAAACATGGAGGCTGTTTGGAAGGTTTAATGGTGGACAGGAGGACCACATGGCTTGGAGCTCCAAAGTGAAAAGGGTGATCACATGCTTCAAGATGAAGGAAAAGATCAAGAAGACTGAGGTGCTAAGAGTGCCTGGGTTTTATAACCTTTGTTGGGATTTGAATTGGAGCTTATATTCTGATTGGTTGTCAGACTCCCATGAGGTCATGCAGGGACAACTTTGTAGGCTGTCCTGAGTTCCAGGCTTGGTTGAGCTTTGCTGGATGATGATGCACTGAAAGGGCTTTTGAGCAATTGCTATAGCTTTACCTGGAGATCTTTGTTATGTAAACTATTCTGGCCCAGGCCTTAATGGCCCACCCATTAACAAAGGCAGGGGTGAGCTTCTGCTTCTGAGTGTTTCTGCTCTTGAATTACTACTCTTTTTAGGGGAAATATTCTGCCTTTTTAATATTTCCTAGGATATTTCAATTTTCTAGGAGAGGTGTGGGTGCTAACTTCCTACAGTTCCTTGCCATTTGCCCTCAGATGAGTTGATTTGATCCAGCTTTGGAGTGTTTTGCTTGCAGCCTGCGAGCCACCCACACTGTCCCCCAACACCACCCCCGCTTGGACACGTCCAGGTTGACAGACTGTCCTGCTGTTTTTCTTTTTAAAAATTTGGTTTTGTAAAAATTTTTAAAAATTTCCCCTTTTATGGGCTCCCTTTGAGCTCCATGGGCCCCGGAACAATGTACTGACTGAACCCACCCTTTCCTCAGGTCTGATCACTTCTCTTAGTGCTTCTGTCCAGTGTGTGTTCATTCAAAAATACGTTCCACTGTGTACAATTAACTTCCTCTCGAAGAAGTAGACGTAAGATTGCAGCAATTATTCCAGATATTAAATACATAAACAAACTCATATATCAGGCAGTGAATAGTCTCTGGAATAACCAGATAGTAAAAGCCAACCTCCATAGAATTCTTCGTTCCTTTCTTATTGTGAATATATGTATTAGCTAATTTATAATAAATTAAAAAATTGGTGATTCCCGTAGCTTCTCATCATTAGTCTAAAAGAGGGAGTTTGATGGTAAACAATGGTCAGTTAAGACCCTCTGATATTAATTTAGTTTAGTAAAAAACATATTGCCATACCAGAATTCCTTCATTGCTCTTTTGTAAAAATATATGCTAGAAATAGCCATTTTATCACATTTATAATTAACTAGAAATATAGTGCTTCTGGTAATAGAACTTTAACAGAAGCGCTATATTTCTAGTAAGGATTTGACTACAGACAGTGTATCTTCAGGAAAATAATATAGGTGTATAGAGAATTTAATAATTCCGATACAGTAATTCTTTACTTCTTATTTATTTATTTATTAATAACATTTATATAGCTGCCCATCTCACCCAAGGTGACTCTGGGTGACACAACAAACAAAACCACATATTTAAAAAAATCACAGGATATCTCTATCGCTATCTCTCTCTCTCTATCTATCTTAAGGTGACCAGATGTCCCGCTTTTGGCGGGACAGTCCCGAGTTTTCACAATTTGTCCTGCGTCCCGCGGGGTTTTTAAAAAGTCCCAATTTTTCAGAAAGAATGCATGAAAGTTCCAACTTCAGGGTGGGGCTTGTCATTGCAGGCTCTGGGCTGACCCTGCCTGAGAGCACCTGCAGCTGCAAGACAAGAGAGAGAGAGGGAATGTGCACGTTGTGCGTGTTTGTGTCAGGGAGGGATGCATGTCGTTGTCTTCTCTGACCCAGGGTGGGCTTCCTTCCGCAAAGCCCCGCTCCGAGGGGGAGGGAGGCGGGTGTTTGCTGTGTAGTGAAGGTGGCAGCGGCGGAAGAAGCCCGGCGAACACTCCTTGCTGCGTGCTTCCTCACTCGTGGCCAGGCTTTGGTCCTGCCTTTCCTGCTCCAGCAAAACAGTGCCGCGGGCCGGCCCCCTTTCTGGGCTGGCAAGCGCAAAACAGCCGCGCTCAGCCCAGGTGAATTGTGCTTTGCTCGGCCAGGCGCTTCCTGGGAATTGCAGCAGGTGGAGAGAGAAAGAGAGAGAGAGAGAGAGAGAGAGAGAGAGAGAGTGAGTTCATAAAATCCCTCCCCCCTTCAGCCATTCTTCCCCTTTCCTTCAACCTGGCATTTCTGCCACTGCATTTTTTTTTATTTGTGCCGGAGGCTCTTTTTTTCAAGGTGGCTTGCCCGCGTCTTTTTTTTTTAAGGGGAGGGGGAAGGAGGGAGGTTCTGCCTTAAGTAAGAACTGTTTCATATAGACCGAAATTTTAATCAAGAAACCCCCATCAATGGTGTCCTGCTTTACCAATGTTAAAATCCGGTCACCTTAATCTATCTATCTATCTATCTATCTATCTATCTATCTATCTATCTATCTATATCACATTAATAGTACATATTATAAAACAGAGATATAAACCCTAGACAAAGAGGGAATAAAAATAGCCAGCTGAACAATGAAGCCATCTAAGCACGTCTCCAATTCACCAGGATCCCAGGCTTGATAATGGAGTCAGGCCTTGGCTTACTGTTTTTTTAATTCAAAACAAAAGCATTTTCCCACAAGAAGGATTCTTGTAATTAATTCCAAAATCTTATTTCAAATTTATCTGGACCCTTAGTTCACTAATAATTTTCTAAAATCAAAGTTTTTATCATCCTTTTGCTATTTATTCAAAAATATTTTTAAGTCCTTAAATTTGCAGTTAAAACTTCTTTCACTAAGGACTGAAGGAAACTCACCTGGTGTGGTAAAACATGTTGCTTCTTGATAGCTGAAAAGCAATTAACAGTTTCCAAAAGCGATTAGAAAAGGAAATATGGAAGTCCATTGTCTTTTCAAAGATGTTGACCACAGATTGAGCAAAATGGCTATTCCTTTGTCTTCCAAATGGCTCTAAAACTGCCAGAGATTGCCATCTTGCAATTTCCTTATAAGGAACAACTGCCTGGAGTACTTGTGGATGATCTGAAGTCCCCTCCTTGTCTGGAGAGGAATTATCAAAACCTGGTCTACTTGCAGCCTCTTCATTCCACCACGGTTGTCGGCACCAATTTTCATGGAGCTACTGTATCTTCAGATTACCATTTCTTCCCAGAAGTCCTCCAGTTCTTAACCAGTTCTGAGAGCTTATGAGTCAACCATGCATAAACAAGATTCAAACAATTAAGAAATAAAACCAGATAAATAATAAACATACCACCCAAAAGTTTCAGGTTCAGGAATATACAACAAATTCATATACAAAGGAAGATTGTCTCTCAATTCCCCCCCCCCGAGATCTGTTAAAATAAGCAGATTTTGATTGCTTTCTTAAATTTCCATAATATTGGAGCAACTCAATTTTTCAGGAGAAATGTTATTTCAAAGAAGGGGAACAGCAATCAAGAATTCACTATTAATCCCTTTAAAGTTGCTGATCCCATCTTGAACTTAAGCACCCTCATTTATTAAATTCCCATTTATCTCAATGGTTAGGATATTCCCCAAAATTCCTCTGAATGTACAGTAAATAAGAAGATATATATTAAGAAGCTATTCCATGTATTTGTTCTCTTTTATTTTAGAATAAGCAAAACAGCAATAACACTTAGACTTACATACAGTTTCATAGTGCTTTACAGCCCTCTCTAAGTGGTCTACAGAGTCAGCATATTGCCCCCAACAATGTGGGTCCTTGTTTTATAGACCTCGAAAGGATGGAAGGCTAAGTCAACCTTGAACTGGTCAGAATCAAACTACTGGCAGTTGGCAGAAATAGCCTGCATTGCCTAGTTATAACCACTGCTCTTAATTTGAAGATCTCCCAATTCACTACCCTAGTACCAGATGGTGAATTTTGTTGGACCTCAGAAGCTCGGCTTTAGTTATATTCGAATGGAGGATCATTAGGAGCACCTGACTTACAGAGTACAGTACATAGGGAAGTCTGAAATGCATTACATACTGTAAGATTATTTAAAAAATAATCCCTGCATGATTGGGCTCATGTACTCAGTAGAAGTCAAGTTTGATTCCTGAGTTTATTTTTTTATATAAAAATGATAAACAGTGAAAAAATACGGAATGTGCTTTTTATTAATAAAAAAGACAACAAGGATATTAGGGGATTGGATAGGAAGTCCTAAGAGAAAAGACTGGGAGAAGTGGATAAGTTTAGCATGAGAGCAGAACTAATAGAAGAGATGATATGTAGCTCAGGGTTGACCTGTGGAGTCCTTGGTGCTCTTTGACTTTAGTTATTTATTTGCAGGTGTTTCATTACCCAACAAGGTAATGTGATGTTATCTAGTGATTAATGGAAACATCTGCAAACAAACATTGAAGCTTAGAGAACACCAAAAATTCCATAAGAATAAAACACAGGATAGGATAGCACTGTTAAACTATTGAAGGAGTGCTATAAAAAGTCATTGACTCGTTCTGTATTATCACAAAGTACAGGATGGTAATAATGGTTTTAAATTACTGGGTGGCAGATTCCAATTGACCACCAGGGATACCTTGCTAATAACACAAACAATTCAATACGACTCCAGTTACCTAGAGAAATGGTGGGCTTCCTTCCCTAGCTATGTTCAGACAGAGGCTGGAGAAGGCTGTCTGAGAGATGCTTTAATTTGAATTTCCTACTGTACATGAGCACAGAGAATGAATCTAACAATCCTTTCTTTCAACGGCGCTTCAGTGTTTCAAATTGGGGGGATCATGCTATCAGTTTTCCAGATTCTGTTGCATGAAAATACTGTCTCATTCTTCTATCCTACAAAAGCATAACCCTTTTTGTCCTGAAGTCCCAGACTCATTGACCTCAGCTGGGTACAGCTAGCCCAGCAACAAAGCAAAACACAACAAGGCAGAGGAAGGTGGAGAGAGAGACGAAGGATCTAGTCTTTGTAATTCTCTGGGGTTGCCCTTCCTCTGTCCATAATTCTTGTCAAAGAATAGAAGGTGTAATAAAGCCATTGCATATTCTAGATTTTATCTCCTTTCTTGTGATGGAAAGCCTTTGTACTTTAGAACTTCAGAATGGGGACTGTGGTTTAAAATCTTCAGAGCATTAAAATCTATATTTCACATAAGAAGCAAGAACAAATCTCAGGATGTCTAACTGAAATTCATCACATTTCTCTCTCCCTCCCTTGTTATTGATGTTTGCAGTTTCATTTCAGTCTAATTATTCCCACTGGTGAGAAGCAGCAGGTACTCAGTCACCACCGATGGATGTGTAGCCGCCATGGCAGCTTTCTCTTGATTATGAAATTTAATAGTTCACATGGGGAAAAAATAATCTCTCTTTTTAAAATAAAAGTTTTAAAAAGTGTTGACAGTTTGAGAATTAGCACCAGACCTACTGTCTAACTACCAGTTCTTTAAGTTGTCACTTTAAACCTTTCATAGTACTATATCTTGCTTACTTCTTGGTAAATTCGTTGGCTTTAAGTGGATTTATACTCCTGTGGGGAAAAAGAAATAGATTTTTACTCACTGCTCCTATAAAATGGACAAGATATAATACACTGTTTTAATAGAGACCTCTAGTAGTTAGGAAGGATTTTCCTTCCCCCATATAAAACACTTTTGAATTAATTTCCCCCCATTTTGGCCAACTGTTTTTTGTTTTTTGTTTTGGCCCAACTATTCAAAGAGTTGTAGAGACATGGAGAGAGCATTGTAGAAATAGTCCATTTCAAGCTACAACAGAACCTCCCCCCAAAACACTTACGGCCTAGTTCCGGAGTTTCAGTGGCTGCCCTCTCCATGTGGTCACGTGACCACATTTTGAGTGCAATTGATCTGCATTTATGGCTGTATACAGTATCCTGCAGTCACATGACTGCAATTTACAACGTCTTTTCAGCAAAAATATCCCATAGCAAACAAAGGGTTGACTTTACAACCATGGAGTTTGCTTAATGACCACCACAAAAAAAGGTAAAATTGGTATTCACTTTATGACTGTCACAACCTAGGTTCAGAATTGGCAGCCTCCATTATAGTCATTATATGTACAGGATCACCTGTACATGGCCTTGAACTTTGGGGGTAAAATAAGATTAGTTAATTAGGGGCCATCAAGTCCAGTTTGATTCAAGGTGACCATGTACAAACATTTTGTCTCCTGTAACAACTTGTACAGTAGCTCTCCCTTGTTAATCTCTTGGATTCCATCCATCCCTTTTATGCATTGTTGTAGTCTTTTTCTATCTCCCTCAATCTTGACAAGCATAATCATTTTTTTCCTAGTCCACCATATGTTCATCATCTCAAAAGAGCAGTCAGCCTTTATTTCAAATTAGTTGATTTGTCATTCTTGTAGTGCAAGGTACTCTTAGCAACCATTGGGCTATATAATGAATGGTATACCTAAGAGTAACGGGTTTCTCCCACTTTTGTAAATAAACTGGATATATGTATATTAAAGGGTAGGAAATCTATTTATTAAGTAAATAATTGGGAAGAGAAAAAGTGTCTCTCTTACCCTCAGATTCTGGGAGGAATGTTGAGGTAAAAATTAATTGAACAAAAATGTGTGTTTTCTCCCTTCAGGCTAGTAAAAACTGTTTCTTGGCCTAGAGCAATTCTTTGGAGTATGCCTTGAACTACTGAATAATCATTCTAGTAATGGGATAACTAACATCATTGTTTGAATGCAACAGCTAATGGAAAGGCACCAAAAGTAGCCAAAATAGGGGAGATATGACTTCATTAAAAACAATAATCTGAAGCAAAACATTGACATATTATTCAGTTATAATAGAGCTGTTCCTGGAAATAGGTTAGGAAGCTATCCTATTGGTGACTGGACTTTAAGGTAGAAAATGTCAGGATAATGGCTTTGATTGCATCTATTTGGATGTAATAGAACGGTATAAGAATCTTGTTTCAGAAGAAGAAGAATTGTCCTTGAAGAACAATAACTCAAAAAGTATGCAAGATATATAGGGTCTAAGTTTTGAAAAACAGAAAGTGAACAAGACAATTTAGCACACTAAATTGTTAGACAGATGCCATGGTGGTTAGAATGCAGTATTGCTGACTCTGCCCACAGCCAGGAGTTCAAGGTTGGCTCAAGGTTGACTCAGCCTTCCATCCTTCCAAGGTTGGTAGATGAGGATGCCGATTGTTGGGGACAGTATGCTGGCTCTGTAAACCACATAGAGAGTGCTGTAAAGCACAATGAAGCGGTATATAAGATTAACTGCTATTGCTATTGATAAGAAAGGATTAGCAGCCTGTTTCAAAGTACCTTCTTTTCCGAACAGGGTTTTAATACTACTTTTGTCTTTTATGAAGCCAATCCTTGCACAAGCATTACTGATATTGTCAGTAATTCTGTAACATTTGTTTTGCTTCCTTTTGCTGCTCAGGGAATCTGCTGAATTTATTTTCAAACCACAACTGTAAAGGGCTACTACAGAGCGAATATGAGCTCAGAATAAAATGCCAACATAAAGATAAAATGTTTCTATTTAATCGTCATATTTACAAACAGAATGCAAATGTAAGGATTAAACAGAAATGCAATTCTCTATTTATGAATAGTATTGGATTTCCAAAAGCAAAATAGATGACCCAGTCTAGCCTACATCATAGGGTTGTTGTCAAATCCTTGGAGGACAAAATATTATAATTCAAACAAAATAGACTGTTCTTTTTAAAAATATACAAATTGGCAATTCATTAGGAGCCAACAATAAAACAGAATGAGTCAAATATATACAAGCAATTCCTGGGTTAAGAACAAGTTTCATTCCCTAACTCTGTTTTTAACCCAAATTTGTATCTAAGTCAGAACAGGTTACTGTACTTGCCTTCTGCATATCAGGAATCAACACCACCACCACAAAGTTATTTATAATGTTGTTGTAAGTTTAAACTTATAACTTTTATACCTTGGGTTTTTCTGTAACTCTCTATGAGAGTAAAAGTTAGACCTTGAGAATGGATAGGAAAGGTACTAATGGGTTTAAACTTTGATGTTGGAAATAGCCAAGAAAAGAAAGAAATGAATCACAGAACGTATCAGCTGAGAATTCTCATTTGAGGCACAAATGACCAGGCACAAATTATCATATTTTGGACAAATAGCGCAAAGACTTGGCTGTTTGGAAGGGAAAGCTGAAAGGAAAGAATGACCAGTAGCAAAGTGGATGGACTTGATTACAGCTGCAATGAATATACCACTGGGAGAGTTTAAGACCTTGTTGGGGACAGAAAATCCTGGAAAAGGTCTGTCCATATGGCCCCTTAGAGTTAGCACTGACTTGATGGCACATTAATATTTAAGATGTTGGGCTTGTCAACCAGAAGATCAGCAGTTTGAGGTCCAAGTACCATGTGATGGGATGAACTCCAGTCCTTGACTCAGCTCCTGCCAATCTAGCAGTTTGAAAGCATGCAAATGCAAGTGGATAAATAGGTACCACTTTGGTGGGAGAATAACAGCATTCCATGTGTATAGTCATGTCGGCCACATGATTACAGAAGAATCTTCAGACAATGCTGGCTCCCTCAGCTAAAAAACGGAGATGAGCATTGCCCCCTGGAGTCAGACATGACTGGACAGGGAAAATCTTTAATTATTTTAATTATTTTAATGTTGATTTCAATCTTGACTCTTAGCAATTTCAATTTTTACATTTTTATTGACCATCTTCAACACTCCTTGGAATGTAAAGGCAAGTTATAGATGAATAAAAGTTTTCTAATAAAAACAATGTTTGGCATACACTTCTCCAATCCACAGATTTTTCCCCCTCATTGACTACAGCTTACTTTTAAAAAGCTATATGTATGGCTAGTAATTGCTTGAATTGCATCACATCTAGTTTGCAACACTAACCAATAATTTCCCCAAAGGGAGATTTTGTTCCCTCCATTTATAGCTCTTGCCATCCTTTCAAATGCATAATTCTCAAACAATGCTCTGGATGTTTAACAAAAAAGCACTGACAGTTGTTCATTCCTTGTTATTTCCAGTGGCAAGTTGAATTTATTCTGCATTAATTTTTATTTTTGTTTGTTATATTATAAAGGAGAATAATATTTCAATGAAGCACTCATGGCTAAGGTATGGTACTCTTATATTATTAATGAAATGGTGATACCTTTATATTTGAATGTCTTTTCTTTCACCATACCATCTTCTCTTCAGCAGTTTGCATCTTCCCAGCTGTCCCATAATTTAATGAAATCCCATGAAAAGCATAATTCCCATGAAAAGAAGAGTCACTTAGGTGAGATGTGCAGTGTGGAAATGTGATAGATAAATAAAATAAATAATAGAGTTCTCTGACATATTTTTTATACTGGGAACCATGAGCAACACGACAGTTGCAAAGAAATGGATACTTTTGTAACTGTGAGTGCATTTGAGGGCATTTTACATGATGCCACAGAATTAAGCAAATTGAAAAATACCATCAAAAGTTGTTCTAAGGCATCTAGATCAGCAGATAAAAGAACAATAGTTTCTTTCGTTAGAAATAAAAATTTGAGGATTACAGATACGATTCCAGCAGTATAAATTAAATCTATGATGTTTCCATTTTAATCTAAATGAAGAGCCATGGTGATACAGTGGTTATAAGGCAGTATTGCAGGCTACTTTTGTTGATTGCCAGGAGTTTGATTCTGACCAGCTCAAGGTTGACTCAGCTTTCCATCCTTCTGAGGTTGGTAAAATGAGGACCCAGATTGTTGGGGGCAATATGCTGACTCTGTAAACTGCTTAGAGAAGGCTATAAAGTACTGTGAAGTGGTATATAAGTCTAAGTGCTATTTCTATATTGGGGCATTCCCAAAAGATATGATATGTGATTGGTCCATAATTTCATCTTTTCCAAACCTCTCATTTGTTCAATAATACTTGTACAGAGTATGTGGCAACAGGTAATATTTTATCCAAGTTTCCTTGGAAATTATTCTCCAATACCGTAACATACTTCTCAGTTGTGTTGATAAGTTGGTTGTAAAATTTAGAGTACCATTACATTGGCAACCAGCATGTATTAGAAGATGGAAATTATTTATCAATCAATTTATCAATAATTTTGATTACAAACATCTGAAATCTGAGAATATGATAGTTCCCCCCAGAATTCTGGTGAATGTCCTCCCCTACCTTTCTCATGCTTGCCACAAAGGTGAAGTAATGCTCTCTAAACATGAATTTCCTTTATTTATTTATTTATTTATTTATTCGACTTGTATGCCGCCCTACTCCCTAAGGACACAGGGCGGTGAACATTAAAACAGAGCAATCCTATCCCTCCCTGCTCCTCTGGATGAATGTTGATTGATTACAAGTAGCAAACTGGAACATTCTATCTCTCCTTCCTATCCTTGTCTTCTTACAATACCATAGAATTACATTATTTGATTTTGTAATGTTTCCCTCCATGTTTTAACGTTGCTTTTGTGCTTGCAGAACCAAATATTTCTTTGCAATTTGCCCTTATCAGACAATCCTTTCGGTAGAAGTCTGTTTAATGGCAGTCAGACATAATTTCCATCTTTTAAGGTCAGGCTGATCTCTTCAAAGGTTAGAGGATATGCCAGTGTAAGGCTGACTGTTTTCAATAGTTATGCTATGGCTTTTAAAACTAATCCTTGTGGGGAATAAGAGATGTCAGAGAAATATTATACAGTAGTTACTAAATACAACGAGTCCTATATATAGCTTTAAAGTGTTCTTATTTCTTAACATTAATTTATAAATTAATTGTTCATTGTTACACTGAAAAATTAATATGGTGGAAAATATTCATAAGCATAATACAGTGAGGAAAAGACATTAGGATTATCTTGCAGAAAAGTGCTTTCTGTGCATATATTTTCCCCATATGAAACTCAACCCCAAGACTTGAATGTGCTTGAAATCTTGGACACTGATGCCAGAGATGGATTAAGGTCAAGGACATCCACAGGCAAGTAAAAAAAGACAAAATGGCAGCCATGAGCATGGAACTGAAGCCTTTTCCTATTTTTATATCTGCCACCCTACTCAGGGTTTCAACAGCATGAATGTGGCTGCTAGCTTGACTTTTTCCTTAGCCCTGCACCCACAGATGCCCCTGATTAATATCACAGTAGATTTAGCCTGGTAGGATGCAATTGGCTAAAAATTATACTCTACTTATTTATAAACTTAACCACTTAACATTTGTGCATGTATGCACAGAGGTTGTATAGTCAGAGTGACAAATTGGTATTTGAAAGTTCAAAGTCCAAAAGTTCCTAGCAAAAGACTGACATCATTTGATTGGTATCAGGAGGATGAGGTGCTCATCTGAGTTATGGGGGGAAATCGATACCATTTTCTTTGCATAGAGATGAGTGGGTGGGTGGGTGGGTAGATGGACAGGTGGATGGATAGATATGAACATATCTATGAAATATAAAACAAAAAATATTAGAATGATGCCCTGATTGAATTTTGACCAACTGATTTATTTTATACATTAGAACACTTCAAGACTGGACTATTTTTCTAGCACTGGATACTTCCATGAGTAAGTTTCCTAGATGATGATGGTGATGATCACAAGGGATGGTGCAAAACATAATTCCAAGAGAAGACAGTTCTATGAGATTAAAATAGCAACCAAGAAACAGTGCCTCTTGGTCTCCATTTCTTTGTACCTCATAGAAATAGGCTATAGCACTATAGTATATAATCAAAAGCTTCTCCTTGGGTTTTTCTTTTTTTTTAAAAAAGCAATAATACCACTCCTGCTAACCTAATTCACATTCTCTGAAACTAGATGGTTTCAGGTAGAACTTTCACCTAAGGACATTATAATATTGAAGCTCCTACTATCAGTTATGCCCCACCTAAAATGCTATCGGCTTAAACATTTCCCAAGCATTTCTGCCACTGAGATCTAAGTAACATTACCTGAAAAACAAACAACATATAATCACAGGTTTGGTAAATGGTTGACTTTTATCAGGATTGTGATGGAGATGTGAGATGACTTCTCTTGCTCATCTGTATTTGCAATGGGAAATGAAATTACCTGAAATGAGGATGGTCAGCAAGCAGTGCTCCAAACGTTAGTCAACTGATACTCTCATCATTTCTCACCACTAACAGTGCTGGCACTCATTGATGTGCTATCTTGCTCAGCAGCTTATAGAATTAGCAGAAAGGCTGTTCAAAGCATGTGGAAAGAAATGTTTCATGAAGTAGCATAGCGCAAGCAAAGCAGTGATATCTTTTGGAAGGCTGGCATGCATGAGCAGACTGCACTTCAGTTGGGACTACCAGCAAGCCTGCTGTATGTGAAACACATATGTGTGGACAGCTATGGTTACTCTAAAAATGTTATGTAGCCAGTTTGGTCCAGTTCTTGCAAATTGGTTCTTACATTTTGTCATGCAAAAAATAGGAGCAGAAGTTATATCTGGTCCCCTCCCACAGACACTCTCAAACACATATACAATACATATATAGAACTGTTTTTTCCCCCACTGCCCTACTCACAAGGAAGACATTTGGCCTTTTTTCATATTTTTAAGCACCAAATACATTTGATTCTCGTTTCTGTTGTTGTTGTTCCTGTTCCTTCAGTGTCAGGGACTAAATCAGTGTGTCACAGCACAAAGGAGCTACTCAACAAAGTGAACAAAAGTCTGAGCAAATCCCATTTGTTTCTGATGGTTCTTCCACCCCATTGGTACCCTGGAAAATGTAGTCCTGATGCAGCTGGATTCAGAGAGGACACTTTTCTTCCCCAAAGTATGGTTTCTTCTTGGCCTCTTCAGCTTTCCATTGATAGCATCCCCAAAGAATTAGTTATTTTTCAGGAAAAACAGATACCAATTCTTCTGTTGATGATTATGTATGGCAAAAAAACCTCTATTTGAGAATGGGTTTTATTTTCATCCCCAGGTCAAAAAGTAAGACAATCCCTTGAAATAAAAATACACATTTTCCAACCAAAATGGCTTAAAATTGATAAAAAGTAGGGTAGTGAAAAATCAAAATGATATAGAAAAGTATCACACATCATAGTTGGTATAGTAATCCAACTTCCCTAATCTCATATTTGTTGCTATGTTCACAGAGAAAATGCATGCTTTAGTACATTTAATAAATTTACAGTGTAAACAAATTTCCTGTTTTTTTTAATTTTAGCATTTGTCTAAAAATGAAATGAGGGAATAACCCTAGCTAGGTCAAATCTGGATTTCGAATACAGGATATGTGATGAACTTAAAGGAGGATTAGGGACTTCTACTTAATAAATGTATATTTTGTCATGTACTATGACAATATTCAATTTTTACCAATTCTGAGCCATTAGAACAGTCTTGCACAACTCATAAAGGGGAAAGGGCCATATTGATAATTTAAAAATAATTGCAGGGACAAAAAATAGTTGGTGGAGTGATCAATTGCAGCAGCAATGATGGAGCTGACAGCCAATGCTTGGGGTGCTCAACACATTTTGGGTTGGTGGAGGCAGCACATCTTTCCAGGAGGTGGCAATGTTTGGCAGTGGTGAATTTATTGAATATATAAAAAATACAAATAGGCTCTATGTAGCATATTGTACAAGTTTGCATTAGAGACTCTTACATCAATACAATGAAAAAGCATCAGTGTTTGCAATCTTGGAACCAATGAACAAACACGCATGTGGTACTCGGAATTTGAGACCACTGGCATCTAGTAACAAACTAGATAAATATTTTAGTGCAGAAGCCATAAAATTGTACAAGCACTTCTTTCCATCCCTGATAACAAAAGCTCACGAATGCCTAAGAACTTCCTGTCCTTTCGTGGTGCTCAGTATCCTCTCTCTATCCACTGTGTGTGTGTCTCTCTATCCAAGGACAGAGCTTCCTTGTTGCATTAGATCTAACAGAGTGTCGACATATTATTTTTTTAAAAAAATAATCTGATAATTTGTGCTGAAGCAACCA
Organism: Naja naja; assembly: GCA_009733165.1. Taxonomy (NCBI): domain Eukaryota; kingdom Metazoa; phylum Chordata; class Lepidosauria; order Squamata; family Elapidae; genus Naja; species Naja naja. The sequence goes on from CM019149.1 coordinate 278,359,162, forward strand.
TTTAATTGTGTGTGGGTATCTACTAAATTTGTCTAGTAAAGACAGTACGTCTTGTACATTTGCTGCATTTCTCAGGCTTTCTATTAGGCACAGTTTTAGCACTCCCTCCTCCAACTCCGCTGGCATTCTCTAAAGCATGTCAAATGTTCCAGTTATTCCAAGTACTAAAAATACTTTAAAAAGCTAATTTACATAATTGCGCAAAACTACTTACATAATTCATCAGCGGTATGTACATCCCCGCAATAAATTCTTCTTACACATGAAACATTTCCATATAGACAACCTTAAGATCACAGTTTCTTTGTGACTCCCGAATAGAAAGCAACCAGTTCATCTCTGATAACTGCTAATAAAAACAGCTTCTTTCAACAGGAATTTCTCTGTTGATGGCCTTGCAGTTTCAGGATCACTAGAGGAGCAGAAAGTCCTGCAAACAAATCGAGTCTCAATTTGTCATGTTATAATATTGTAGGATCACATGCATCAAACAGCTGACTACTATGGCAGCAGCTACTTAACTTTTTTAAGCACAATGCCACAATTTTTTAATATAAAAAGCTATGTTAAAGTTTGTTGATGCCTCTTTCCTTAATGGCCATTAAACAGTAGATTTAGCACAATGTTTGGGGAAGAGGTAATCTCAGGATTACTTGGCATGGTAATGTTCTTGTTTTTGTGAGGTGTTTTTGTGAGGTGTGGCTCTGGCACATCTGTTTTATAGTTAAATACAGAGCACTTGTCTGTGGTTCTGTCGTGTGAGAACACATCTTCATCTCAACAGAGAATTCTGATTTGAATCTATCATGATTTTTATTGCCCCTGGATTTGGCTCCATCAAGTAAGAAAGGTGGTAGCTTGCATCATGCGATCGTAGTTCAGCAACAGATTGCATGTCTTGCACACTGAAAGCAGATGCGTTTAGGATTCAAACAATTTTACTACTGGTTCTGTGAGCATGGCTTGGTGGGTGTGGCTTGGTGGGTGTGGCAGAGGAAAATACTGCAAAATCTCCATTCCTTCCCCACTCCTGGAGGAAGGTTACTGCAAATCCCCATTCCCTCCCCACTCCACTAACCTGTGTTCCAGTTCTGTTCTCCTGTGCAGGGCAACAAAAGAAGACCCAGCTGATCAGCTGAGACTCGGGAGGCAGAGAATAGATGGTGGCGGGGCCAGTCAGAGATGGTATTTGCTGGTTCTCCAAGCTACTCAAAATTTCTGCTACTGGTTCTCCAGAACTGGTCAGAACCAGCTGAATACCACCTCTGATGCATTAGGTTATTCTGTAGAGAGTGTAAGAATTGTCAGGCCTTACTAATCAAAACAGATGAAAAGGAATAGATAGACAAGCCAAATAAAGCAGCTTCTTTCTCCAATTGTAGGTCTGGGGAAACTTTGATCCTCCAGGTTCTCATGAACCTGAGCACCCAATGGTACCACCAGCATAGCCAGTGCTGAGAAATGTTTGTCATCAGGGGTGGGATGCTACCGGTTCTGCCCAGCTCTATAGAACTGCTAGCTCTGAAGAGCAGCAGATACCGAACCGGTTCTGTGTTTGCTGCTGTTTGGCCCACCCACCCAGCCGGGCTGTTATCTGTCCTTTATTTCCTGCTTTTTCAATCTCAGCTGCTTTTCACGGCACAGCTGAGGTTGAAAAAGCAGGAAAAAAGTGGCTTTTCAAATACTGTGCATCTGCATGCAGCACTTTTCAGCTGTCCAGGCAGCAAAGCTTAAGGGTTTTTTTTACATGTGCACATGTGTATGCATGTGCAAAATGTAGTCACTGAACCGCTGAATCCCACCCCTGTTTGTCATTCAGGAAAATCTGGAGAACACAGGTTTGTTACCTTACTTTTCTCATTACCTGGCTGCTGCATTTTGATTAGCAAAGCTTGTTCTGTGTTTATAACTGCAAATTTGTATTCAACAGCACCTAAATCTTTCCCAAAACAAACCTGTGTTTGGTGAATCTGCTTCTTTTACCTTATCTTTGTTTATTTATCTTACTTATCACTGATGGATGGCTAATGTTCTCAGAGATTCCTTCCATTCTTCTAAACTTTCCCAAGTGGCCAAAAAACCACAAGCCAAATAACTGTCCAGTACATCTTTTACAAATTAACAAATAATCCTTGCTCTGCGGAGGTCACCTACACTGTTAAGAACAATTAAAGCTAAATAGATACTTGCTGGGAGCTGGCCAAGGAAGAACACTACAAACTTGAAGCATTTGCATTCTTTCCGGATAAAGTACATTTAGCATGGGGCTATATAAAGTTTTTTAAAATTGTTCACTATATTATGAGAGATGACTCCTTCACAACAGGGACATTGGTTTGGGAAGATAATTTTTAAAGTATTCAGAATTCATAATAGGCTTCTTACTGTGATCTTCTTAGGAGATAGATATAATTTGGATATGAGAAGTGGTAAAACAGAGGAGAACAGACAACACCCAAGTTGTGCTAAGGATTTTTCTTACTCCTCTGTGTGTGATGTCAGCAACAGCCAGAACTATTTCACACTTGATACTTTAAATTTTCTTAGCTCCCTTCTGTGCATGCCAGAGCAGGAAAATGGACATAGGTCAAATCAATCAGTCTTTGTATTCTTGTGCATTTATCTAAAATATAATGAATTCATCTGACAAGTATACATTTAGAAACACACTTCATACAGATAGCAGGGACTTGGTAACAGCACCAATTTTTCGACACCTGCCAGCTCTTTGGCATAGACCAGTGTTTCCCCAAACTCAGCAACTTTGAGACATCTGGACTTCAACTCCCAGAATTCCCCAGCTTGTATGAACTGGCTAGGCAATTCTGGGAGTTGAAGTCCACATATCTTAAAATTGCAAAGTCAAAAAATACTGCTCTACAGTATAAAAATGGGAGAAGACTTCTTACCCTTGGATATGCCCAGTGGGGTGATAGCTGGGTATATTGGTGAGGAACCTGCAGCAGGGTAATTCGCAGCAGCATCTAGACCAACCTGGATTGATAATAATAAATTTCTAAGGAGGGAGAGACTGAGAATTTCTGAAATCTGAAATTCTGCTTAGATGATATTTCTTGTGCAAGGTGCTTGTGGCAAACATATAATTATTGCACCCTGTAAAAAAGCTAGAAGTTTAACTTGATCTTAGCCATTTCTTATCTATTATCCTATTCCTGATTTGTTTATTTGTCTATTTATTTTCCTCCTATCTTATTCTTAATCATTCAGCAGAAAGCCTCTTGTTCCAAACACTTCAAGGGAGTGGGCAATGCCTATTAGACCAGGGTTTAGTGACCTGGTACGTCAGCGTAATCTCCATTAAAGAAACTATACAGTTCCATACTTTTATTTATTTATTTATTTGATTTGTCAATCGCATACAAGGTAAGTATAAGGATAAACATAGTTATGAATACATGAAATGAATACGTATAAGAAAAATAAAAAGAAACAATAGGGCAGGGATGGTAGGCACATTGGTGAGCTTATGCATGCCCCCTACAGACCTCTTAGGAAAGGGGTGAGGTCAATAGTAGACAGTCTAAGTTTAAAGGTTTTGGGGTTTGGGGAAGAAACCACAGAGTCAGGTAGAGTATTCCAGACATTGACCACTCTGTTGCTGAAGTCGTATTTCCTGCAATCAAGATTGGTGCGGTGATCCTTGAGTTTATATCTATTGTGTGCTCTTGTATTGTTATGGTTGAAGCTGAAGTATTCATTGACGGATAGGACATTGCAATGTATGATTTTATATTTGCAGATACTTAGATGACAGCCTTTTTTTAAAAAAAGAAAAGAAAACACAGGTTGCTTTGCCTTTGGGCTACATGGATGGCTGAATAAATGGTCAGGATTATTTTACTTATTATTTTTAATTTCTGCAATGCTAATAACAGCTTATTGCTGTTTGCTGTTTCCCCCCCTACTTTATATGTATTATGTGTTTAGCACTCTCTCTCCCCCGCCCCGTGTGTGTGTATGTGTGTGGGTGTGGGTGTTAATGTATATTTCTTTAGCTACCTGGACTTTCTCCAGGGAAGAAAAAAAATGTATATTACATTTTAAAATAAAAGAAATAAATACTCCAGCTTCATTTTTACTAGCTATTCCCTGGAGTTCTAATCCTCCTCAATTTTTCCAGCTTCTTTTGAATCTCACTGTTCACTTACCAGAACCTCTTGGGTATTTCCAAGAAACTGGAAATGCATAACTGAACAGGAGACAAAAGATGATGACATAGATTTGCATATCATTTGTACATCTACTTTAGGGAACATTGGACTTAAGTTCTGCTTCAGTCTACTGCTGATGCATTGTTGTCCCTTGTTATAATTCTTTTAAACCAGACTGTAGTACAGAGCCCTTCAGACAGAGGACACCTTCAAATAGCGTATTGTACTTTGACAGATGTTCAAATAGAGGACAATCTACTTGGTGAACACATGTAAGTTGATCTACATTTCATTTTTCAACAGACAAAAACACAACCTCTCTTCCTTCCAGTGATTTGGAGCCACAAGCAATTTTATCTCTTCCTGTGGTTTCCCTCCAATTTTCTCATGCTTTATATATTGTCTGCCATCACTTATATTACAGAAGAAGGATGATGATGATGATGATGATGGAGGAGGAGGCCTTTTTTTACTTTATATTATTTTTCTTTCTATTATTTTCTTCTTTTTTTATTCCAGTTTTATTATTTTTTGGTATTGTAAAACCCCTTAATAAAAAGTATTTAAAAATAAACCAGGTGTTTGCCCTGAGGCATTTAAAGTAGACATAGTCTCTGCAGTATAAACTCAACCACCTGCCCTGGATCTTGTGTTCCTGGTTGGTGAAATCCTCCAGGGAGATGATAAAGACCTGACTCAGAGTGGTGAGAAATACATCCATGAGAGAAGGGTAGTTAAAGAATTGCTGGCATGAGTCTCCACAAGATGCCATCATTCAACATATATTGGTTTGTCGCCAATTTCCCTTTTGGGGAAATTTTGTAGAAGATTGCCCTACAACTGCAGAGGACCCTAGAGGAAATGGATTGTCTGGACTCATTTCAGTCTTAGTTCAGGTCTAAGTTCAGTATGGAGATGGCATTGATCATAGTTATTGATGATCTCTGGTAAAACCAGGATATGACCCTCCTAGTTCTGCTTGACCTAAGTATATTTTGATACTGCTTATGATAGTATCCTTCTGAACTGTCTTCACCAGTTAGGAGTAGGGATTATTGCAATGGTGATTCTGCTCCTTCCTGGAATGATGACACCAGTCAATAGTAACAATAGAATAGACACACTAGACCTGTAAAATCAGAAGCATCTCAGAGTTCACATTCTCCCCATCTTTATTGAACATCTACATAAAGCTGTTGGGAAAGGTCATTTAGTGGCATAGGATCAAGCTTCATCCGTACCTCTGACAGAGTAAGTGATGCTGTTTAGTTCAGGTGCTTGGAAGTTGTCTGGGTCTGGTGAATACTAGGTTGATACTCCCAGCAAGGGGGAGCAGGTGTGTGCTTGAAGGCCAGCCATTTCCACTGAGATTTCATCATTAATTTTGGATATAGGGTGGTACTTCTAATAAAGTAAATGGTGTGCAATTTGAGAGTCCTCTTACACTCACAACTCCTACTCAAGGATTGTGGGTAACTATAATGGCTTTTGCTTAATTCCACCTAATGCATCAACTGTGACCTTTCTTGGAATGGCAGCCCTTTGGACTACTGCAACGTGCTTTACATGGGGCTGCCTTTGAAGAGCATTCAGAAACTGCAGCTGATGTACAATGCAAACTGTCATCTTTAGGGATCAGGTAAGCGTGCCTTTCCAGTTGTTGATTGATTTGATCGATTTAGCATATGAAGATGGTACATTAGCCAGGAGACTACAATGTTAATGTGGTGCAGGTGTTTGGCTGCCTAAGATTGCTTGCCCATTTGGTTCATACTCACATGCTATCCAGAAGTCCATCACAGGGGACGAACTAGTTCTGCATTCAGAATAGCTTATGGTGTTCTACAGCTTCATCCAGGGCTTTTCCCCTCCACCAATGTTGCCTTGCATTTGGGTGTCACGTTTGGCAGATCTGGCATCGATTAGGTTTGTACTTCTGTATGAAGCACCATTATTTTTCACACTGAAGTAATACCTATTTATCTACTTGCATGTTGCATGCTTTTGAACTGCTAGGTTGGTAGAAGTTAAGGCAAGTGATGGGAACTTACCTGGTCATACTGTGCTAGGACTCGAACTGCCAGAGAACAAACCTTCTCCAGTGTCTTTAAACCACTGAGCTACCAGTTGTTCATACTTTTATGAAACAGTACCTTCTTCCCTTTTAACTTTTAGGAACTTGGTGAAAATCCTGTGGTTCCTTCAAGCCAAGGTGCTAAATTGTCAGTGTTCAACAATAGGTATATGAAGAGAGTTTCTCAACATCCTAATATCTTTGAATGTACTCTATATGTAATTGACCTGTTGATGGGTCAAATATGAACATTGAACTGGTGAAGCTCTGAACATATACAAGTTTTCCTTTGCTTGTTCACATGCACCTCAAAACAACTTTACTAAAGCAGACTTCATAACTCTGAAAAATGAATTACATTAAAATACTCAAACTATTTTAATTATATTGTCTTGTTATTCTCACAATCTACTCTGCTGAAATATTTGCATTTGTACCAATTTAGATCAAAGAGTTTGAAATTAATTTTAAATTTTACAGTAAACTAAGGCATTCTTCTCATTTCCCCCTTCTCCTCCATAATAGTTAAGTGCCTAACTCCTGTCCTTTGGCTTTGACCAATTTTGCTTATGCTAGAAAGTTCTTGATCATTTAGTTCCATGTAACTGTAATGATATCAAAGTTGGATGAAGCTGCCTAGTTAGAACTTTGTATCTCATAAGTTTGCATGGTCATATAACAATTTTTATCTGGGCCATGGAAACCTGCCTTTCCATATCTCGCAGATAAGCCTGCATACCTGGTCTATTAACTCTTTATAAGAAACAATGGATGGAAGACATGAAAACCTATCCAGAGCAATGAAATGGTGCTGATTTCCACATGAGCTGGAATGTTGAATTAATTAATGACTACTTGGATGCCAATGACATTTCAATGACATCAGGGGAAGATAGAGATTTTTCAGACTGTTGCATTCTCCATCTTAGTATAAAATTTGAAGGTGGCCCAAATTTATTCAATGAAACAACTTTTTGGACTCTGGGAATGAACACCACAGATTGAACAGAAAGGAATAGATTTTATTTAATTTATTTGAGCAGATATATTGTTAAAATTGTGTTTGAAATTGACCATATTGAGGCAGGAAAGTTCTCTCCATTCCACTCATTTTGGCACTGTATGAATAAACAACTGGAATGTGCAAATGTTGAAGTAAGAGGATTTGTCTCACTAATAGTTCTGTGAACCATGTTGCTAACATGGCTAAGAAGGTGATCTCTTCCAGCTAGCATATCCATGAGAAATACTTTACCATCACCAACAACCACAGCAAAAAATATAATTGGAACAGCAGATATTCTTATTAAGTTCAAGAGCTGCTTCTCTGAATAGCTATCTGATGAAAAATGTATCATACATCTCTCCATGCTTCATCTCTTTCGGGCAGCAAACTGCAATTATTCTTTCCTTCCCAAGTCCTTCAAAGGATGCCATGCAAATCTATCTTCCATTACTACATTAGCTTTCAGAATATATTGCATCCCCCATACAATCCCTAGATATATACCAGCTAAAGCAGTTCATCCCAGAGCAGAAATACTAATTTCTTTCTGTCCATGGATGACTGGCCTCTATGAATTCCCTTCAGAGACCAAGGTCAAAAGTGCATCTTGAAAAGTGCAGGAAACCTATTACATTTTCTATGAGCCAGCAGTAGAAATGCTGTAACACTGAAGTACTAACTGGACTTGTATTATATTAACACATTTCAGATTACCACTGACCTGACCTGCAGCTGGGCAAATGATCTTATTGAGATATTAGTTCAAAAGGGTCCTGCTTTTAGCGATGTATAAAAAATTAATATGACCTTATTGTGTGCTAATATGGTATAATAATATCAATTGATACTAAGTAAGATAAGCCCTTCCAATCAGTTGCAGGAGAAGGGGAAAAAAACCCTTCTCCTGATGTTCAAATTATGAATAAAAATTACTATCCTGATCAGGTGGTTGTTAAACATAGGAGTCTCAAGCTAGTAACTTTAACGCTACTGCCCAGAAATCATATTCTTTGTATGGCCACAATAGCAACTTGGAAGCAGAGGGATCTGCCAGCTCTTTACAGTGCACAAAACTACTAACATTGTAGATCAAGCCAAATCAAAAAATTCTACTAAATCCATGGAAGCCTGGCATTCAGATCATATAGCCATTAATCTATAGAGGTAAAAGATATTTAATTACCATTTAAAAGATACAGTCAAAAGTGCACGGAAAAAAGTTTTTTCTCCAGCAATCAACACCCAGGTAAGCACAAAACAGCATCTGATAAACAATCAGAAAAGAAACTAATCAAGAAGCCACCAATAAGGCAGCTATAGACCTACCAAGGCTAGAGGGCAATCTTAACAGCAGGCAAACACCACTTTCCTTCACACTGAAATATCTGCAAGAAAAGAGCCAAGTCTGGAGAATCCCAAAACCAACAATAGTTAACTACCTCTGAACCATCCAATATGGCCCTTCCTCCCACAAAGTACATGTCAATCTGAGATCACTGCTCTGGATCTTCTGGCTACCTTCAGAAGTTTAACCTATTTGGCAAGCTTGTCAACTTTGTTCTTGCTGCAGAAGGAATTGTGATCATGAGGTTTTCTGGTTCAAACAGAAGGGACCCCAACACTCTACATCAAGGGTGTCAAATGCTGGTGGGATTCAATTTTTTTTTACTACCGGTTCTGTGGGGGGGGGGGCTTAGTTAGCATGGCAGGAGAAGGATACTGTAAAATCTCCAGTCAGAGGTGGTATTTGCGGGTTCTCTGAACTACTCAAAAGTTCCTCTACTGGTTCTCCAGAACTGGTCAGAACCTGCTGAATACCACCTCTGGTGTCAAACTCGCTGTGTCACGTTGCCCTCATGTGACGTTTTGCAACGTTTTTCCCCTTTGCAGAGCTGGTGTGGGCGTGGCCCGAACATGACACATCTGGCTTGCTGGCTGCCAGTTTGACACCCCTAATGTGACATCTAGATAAGAATACTGCATAGTAGGATAAACCCATTGAAAGCAGCTGATTGCCTTCTGTCAACATGAGGATGCAAATCACTTAAATGCACTACATTTTTAAATCTGGAACTACTTTTTCTGAAAAGACACACTGATTTGCCTTTTTTTTTGGCTTGGCACTAGGTAGCAGTTAATCAAAGCAGTATCCCTGCCCTGGAAAGTTTTAGCTCCCAATATATCCTCAGTGCTCTCTGAGCTTGGTTGTTTTCTTGCAGATGTTTCATTAACAAGGTACCATCATCAATACTAGTGGGGTGTGTAGGGTTTGCTCTCACTTTATACTCTAATGGCTTGCCCATTCAGTCTTGGTGGGAGTGGTTTTGATAGTTCTTTGATTGGTCTGCTTATTATTACCTAAACATCCACCAACACCACTCCCACCAACACTGACAGAGTTTAGCCAATGGACTTACAGCCATTTTTTTCCAATAGTGAAAATATTGCTCCATATTTAAGCAATGGTGTAGTCTGATCTGAATTAGTTCTTATTTTATTTCCTACACAGGCTGATTTTAGCCGTGTCACAATCCTCCTTTTCGTTTACTGTGTAAGATTATTAGGATGACAGGAGAGAACTCTGTACAATGCTCTGAGCATTTTACAGGGCAAAAGAAAATGAAAAAAGCAATACATAGATAATAAGAAATTAATTACTTGAGCTATAGGGCTTAACAATTATGATTTGTCAGAAAAATCACTTTGAAGACTAGCTTCATCATATAGCAGAGTAAGGTAAATATATCTCCAACAGTTAGTCTTTTTTGCTGTTGTTTTTAAATGTGTACAGAAGACGCTAATCCTATTTTGATTTGTTTTTGTTTGGATGTATTATTTTAGATTCCCCCCTTTTTTTATGTAGCTGCAACTTTTCAGGAGCATTCCGATAAAAAGTACATTATTTATCATAGATAACAATACTTTTCCTAAATTCAAATGTGACATTTGGCAATCTAATAATTTAAAAAGCTTAAGTAAAACTACAACGGGATCACATTTTAATCAATGAGAAGAAAACTGATCAGAGTTTGTGAAAGCATAAATCCAAGACTGAGAAACATGAGAAAGATCTTACCAGTGCTGCCAGATTTCACAAATAGTTCACTCAAGATTATTCAACTTTTTAAACAAAGAACATTATTTTCCAGGGGATGGAAAAATTCTCAGTCATCAAGGGAATGGAAAGAAATGGGGGTTTCTATCCAAACCAAGTTGTTTGTTTATTTTTATTTGTCTCTGTTCTTATCTGTGTTGTCATCTGAGTTACTGTTTGCAATCTTCACAACGTATTTAGTTCTCATTGTTTTGTAATGTTCTGGAAAGAAAGGCAATGAAATCTTTACATGCACACACTTGCTGAAGAATAAGTTGGGATCAGTGGTGGGATTCAAAAAAAATTACTACCAATTCTGTGGGTGTGGCTTGGTGGGTGTGGTGTGGCTTGGTGGGCAAGGCTTGGTGGGCGTGGCAGGGGAAGGATATTGTAAAATCTCCATTCCCACCCCACTCCAGGGGGAAGGTTACTGCAAAATCTCGATGCCCTCCCCACTCCAGGGGAAGGATATTGCAAAATCTCCATTCCCTCCCCACCCCACTAACCTGCTTTCCAGCTCTGTTCTCCTGTGCAGGGCAACAAAAGAAGACCCAGCTGATCAGCTGGGACTCGGGAGGCAGAGAAGAGATGGGGGCAGGGCCAGTCAGAGGTGGTATTTGCCGGTTCTCCTAACTACTCAAAACTTTCACTACCGGTTCTCCAGAACTAGTCAGAACCTGCTGAAAACCACATCTGGTTGGGCTGTTCAGAGAAAATTGGTAAGGGAAGAAAGTCTATTGGAAAAACATCTCAGAAATTTTAGATCAGCTTTAACAGGTGGTATTAGCCAAAGTTGGGGTTTAATTTAAACTTATAACACAGGTTTTTAACATTTTTAGCTCTTTAGACAATCAAGAATAACATTGAAAATTCCTCCCCCACCCTCATCCAAGCCAGAAATGCTGAAGAAGTGACTATGAGAGCTCAACTGATTAGAGCCCCTTTCTGGGCAGGAGAGAAAACCATCCAGAATTCTTTTTGTAAAAATATGGAAGCATCTGTTAATTAATTAGTGGATATGTGCACTCAAAACTAATAAAATAGAAACGATATGAACAGTAAATAGCAATAGCACTTAGACTTATATACCACTTCCCAGTGCTTTACAGCCCTCTCTAAGCAGTTTACAGAGTCAACATATTGCCCCCAACAATCTGGGTCCTCATTTTACCGACTTCAGAAGGATGGAAGGCTGAGTCAACCTTGAGCCGGTCAGAATCAAATTCCTGGCAGTCAACAGAATTAGTCTGCAATACTGCCTTCTAATCACCATGCCTCCATGGCTCTTAAGAGACATTTTGACCTAAGGCCTTGCTTACAGGTATAAAATGCTTTTCTGCATGTCAAAGCACCATTTGGGGCAGCTCTAGAAAGGATTAAATCTTGCTTATGAAGGACAGAAAGACAGGGCCCACATTGCTTATTTAATTTAATTCAGACAGAAAAAAGTTCTTGAATATTTTGTACTTGAATCTCCACAGTATTATTATGCAGATAATGCAACTCCACGCAGCATATTATGTGTGACCCTGAAATTGCATGTAAAATGCTCTTTAGTTCAAGAAATGCCAGGGGGTCAAATGGAATGGCAAGAATTAGCTTGCTTTCTTCTGCACAAGTCTTTTTGTTGAAAAGTTATTATGCATAAAAAATTACACACACACACACACACACACACACACGCACACACACACTAAAGCTCATGGAACTAGAATAATTCTACCAGCATATAATTTAGCCTGGTGAAGGGGAACAAAGAGAGATAGAGGCATGTTGAACAAAGTCATTAAACAGAAGCATTTTCTAAGTGAAAAGTAATATCCTATATAATATAAACAATCTTAATTACATTAAAGTCTTGGATATGCTGCCAATGACAAAGCCTTGTTTACTGTTTTGAAAAGCATATGTTATTTTGAAACATAAACATAATTACTGGGGAATAATCACTGCATTTTCATAAGTTGAATAGTTTCTGTATAATTTTGTATATGTGGCATGGGTATATATATGACATAATTATACCGTTTACTAAAACAAACCTATTTCTTCATCTATACCAGGGGTGTCTAACCTAGCAACTTTAAGATTTGTGGACTTCAACATTGCTGGCTGGGGAATTCTGGTAGTTGAAGTCCACAGATTTTAATGTTGGCAAGGTTGGACATCCTTGATCCATATTGTTAAGTTTGCATGAAGAGTCAGACGCGAGGAGTTCCAGCAAAGAGTTTATTAAGTGACTACAGCTCGAATGGACCCGTCCTGGCTTGGCTACGGCTGCCTCTTATAGCCTGCAGCCGTGGTTGCCAGCCAATGGGAGTGCAGGGTTTCTTCCTGCACTATTTAAACCAATACCATTTGACATTTTACAAGAACAATTCAAATAAACCAATAACATTCAAACCTACATACATAACACCCCTCCCACTAGGTTCAGTCCATACCAACCCCAACCTATCTAATGTATTCCTTTAAATAGGTGGGGCTCTTACGTGTACGCTGAGACCTTCGTGGTTCAGAAGTTTTAACGTTCTCACCCAGTGAGAGGGAAATGTGTCTGCTGACATTTCCCTGTTGGGACTTCCTGTGAAAGGAGACCCTGTTAGACTGTTAGAATCTGGTCTCTCCTCCCAACCCATCTCCATTCCAATGTCAGCACCCAAGTCAGGTAGTGATGTGCAATCTTCCACTTCTAAGGATGAATCTTGGCATTGTGACAGGGTTCGGATGGTTCCTGTCGCAATGGCTCGTTACACATGGGGTTGATTCTTGCTTGCTGATTTTCCTCCTGTTCCCCCCTTCCCCCTAGAAGAAACATCAGGTGAGGGACCCAGAGAGAGACAGGGCGATGTTCCTGAGGAACCTGGATCTAAGCTGGTCAATGTGCCTGCTCCAGAGGAGGCCATCCTCTGTTTGTACCCTGTAAGAACGAGGGCCAGTGATGTGAGTTATTTCAGCAGGAATCCACAAAGGTTCACCTATAAGGTTCCTAGCATATACAGAATCACCCACACTGAAAGAATGAACTTTGGAAGTGGAATCCAGAGGTGCGTTGGGTGCGTAAGTGGGATGAAGGCGGTCAAGGAAGACCTAAGTTTCCTACCCATCAACAACTTTGCTGGGGACAAGTTATTTGATGGGCTAGGAGTGATGTGCTGAACACTAAGAAGCTTTTCAAGCTTTTCAAGCTTTTCTCAGTGATATCCCCAGGACCCAACTGCTGAAGCTTCTCTTTGGTAAAGCGTACCATGCGTTCAGCCCGCCATTAGCGAAGGGTGCCCAGGGGCAGTGAGGGCATGTCTGATACCCTGTTGTGCTAGAAAGGATTCAAAAATGTTAGATGTGAATTGAGGGCCATTGTCAGAAACAAGGACATCTGGTAACCCATGGGTTACAAACAATTTTCTGAGCTGCTTGATGACAGCCTCACTTGTAGTGGATGTCATGGGGATTAGCTCTAGCCATTTGGAATATGCATCTACTATAACTAGAAAAGTGTGCCCTCTCGTAGGGCCTGCGAAATCAATGTGGATTCTAGACCATGGGCCCCTAGGACATTCCCATTCCTGTGTGGGGGCATGAGGTGGAGCAGGCCTGACTACCTGGCAATTGGGACAAGATGCTACCCAGTTTTCAACCATTTTGTCAATGCCTGGCCACCATACATAACTCCTGGCCAAACCTTTCATCCTTACAATCCCAGGATGACCCTCATGTAACATTTCCAAAACCTCCCTTTGCAGTTTTGCAGGAATAACCACCCTGTTACTGCACAAAATACATCCTCTTAATAGAGATAATTCAGTTTGCCTGGACTTAAAAGGTTGGGCAAGGTGAGGTAGATCTTGAAGAGGCCAACCTTTCTTAATCCAGCCTATAACAGGTGCCAACACAGCATCTTTGGCAGTCTCTCTGGCAATCTCAGCAGCATGGACTGGAAGCTTAGCAACAGTCTCTAGGAAAAAGGTGTGAGTTTCAAGTTCAAAGTCCTCCTTGTGGCAAGGTAGTGGGCAACGACTCAGTGCATCAGCATGTCCAATGTCCTTGCCAGGCCTGTGAATCAGTTTGTATGAATAGGCTGCAAGAAATTCAGTCCACCTCAGCATTCTTGGTGACAGGATAGTAGGTGTAGGTTTGTCTCCTGCCACAATGCCTAATAAAGGTTTGTGATCTGTAACAATGGTGAATGACCTGCCATACAGATATTCATGAAATTTCTTAACAGCTGCAACGACTGCTAATGCCTCCTTGTCCAGTTGGCTATAATTCCTCTCTGCTTTGGACAAAGTGCGAGAGTAAAATGCAATAGGGGCTTCCCTTCCACTGGGAAGCCTGTGACTCAACCCCCCCCCACTCTAAAAGGGGATGCATCACAAGTCAGAATAACAGGCAAATTCTCAGAGAACTGTATCAACACAGCATCAGACGTGATTAGTCTCTTAATACTGTTAAATGCTGATTGTTCCTTCCGCCCCCAGATCCAAACAGCCTTCTTATCAAGCAGGCGATGTAAAGGCTCAGCAATGGATGCTTTGTGAGGTAGAAACATGTGATAAAAGTTAATAAGTCCAAGGAAAGCTTGTAAGTCTGTCTTGCATCTAGGTTTAGGGGCTTCCTTGATTGCTTTAACCTTGGCATCAGTAGGGTGGATGCCATGCTTGTCAATCATGTACCCCAGGAACTCAACTCTGTCTGTTTTGAGTGTACATTTGTCTTCCTTGACTTTTAAACCCGCTTTTCTGAATCTGGTAAGGACTTCTCTGAGTCTCTCTTGAAGCTGAGTGTCATTTTCAGCAGAGATTAACACATCATCAAAATAAGGCACTACCCCTGGCAGTCCTTGCAACATTCTTTCCATAAGGCTTTGAAAAATGCCAGGTGCCACGCTTACTCCAAATTGTAGTCTTTACATTTGAAGGCACCTCTATGAGTCACAATTGTTTGTGCCTCTGCAGTGGCATCATCAACTGTTAATTGTTGATATGCCTGAGCCAAGTCCAGTTTGGCAAATACTGTACCCTGCCAAGGGAATGGAGCAGATGATGCACAACTGGTACTGGGTATGCGCTCTGCTGCAGTGCAGGGTTAAGTCCCTTATAGTCACCACAGATTCTCACTGACCCATCAGCCTTGACTGGTGTGACTATGGGTGTTTCCCATCTGGAGTGGTCAGTAGGCTCTAAAACCCCTTGAGCAATAAGTTTATCTAATTGTGCATCAATTTTTTCCTTTAAAGCAAATGGGACCCTCCTGGGCTTTAAACGAATTGGGGGCACCTTGGGGTCTAGGCTGAAAGCAATAGGGGTCCCCATATACTTGCCCAGTCCTTCGCTGAAGACCTCTGGAAACTCAGACTTCAAGGACTCCTCCCATTCAGAGGTGCTCACGTGATTGATGCCAGTCACCTCGATGCCTAGTGGATTGAACCACTCAAGTCCCAGCAAGCTTGGGTGATCCTTGTCCACGATGGTCAGAGGCAAACGTTTGGTGTGGCCTTTAAACTGCACGTTGAAATCTCTTGCTCCAACTACTGGAATCTTGTTCCCTTGGTAGTCTTTAAGAGTCAGTGCTTGCTTCTGGAAATGCTTCTTCTGAAAGTTGGGAAAGAGTCTATGGATAGTGTCCCATGACACCATAGATAAATAAGAGCCTGAGTCCACTTCCATTTGGCAAGGCCTTCTTTCAATAAACACCTTCACGTGTACTTTTCTGCTTTTTAAGGATGAAGAATGACCAATAGTGATTGTTTGGTGAGTTTCATTCTTGCCATTTGCTTCTGAATTTCCCATCTTTTCAAGGAAATTGTTGGGCTTAAAGTCTTTGTCAGGAAATTTTTTCCTACTAGGTGGAGTTCTGGATGATTTGCAGACTCTGGCTATGTGACCCCGTTTCTCACAACATAGGCAGATGGAGTCAAAGAACTTGCATTCAGTGCAGGGTGGCCCCCCACAGCCTCTGCAATAGAATCCTTGCCTGTTTTTCCCAAGTTGGTAAAGTCACAAGCACCCCCAATGTCCCTTAAACTTGCCACAAAGTCATTAACATTCTCGCTATCCCCTTGATCCCGACAGTAAAATTCGTGTCTCTTAATGAGGCACGATACTTGTGGTAATGGCTCTTAAAAGTTTCTCTAAATCGGGCCATTCCATTACCTTCAGCTCTGCAGCTCCCGCTAACGCCTTTGCCATTTTGAAGACTGCCGGACCGCAGTGCGTGAGAAAGACCACCCTCTTCCGTCTCTCGGGGATGTCGGTGAGGTCGTTTCCTTCCAGGTACATCTGGAAGCGATCCGCATACGATTCCCAGTCTTCCGCCGCCGGATCGAACGGGGCTGGGGGTGTTCAGCGCAGCCATCTCGCTCTGTTGCTTGTTCTTCGCGTCATCTTCTTTTCAGGGAAATCCCACCTTCGTCGCCAGTGTTAAGTTTGCATGAAGAGTCAGACGCGAGGAGTTCCAGCAAAGAGTTTATTAAGTGACTACAGCTCGAATGGACCCGTCCTGGCTTGGCTACGGCTGCCTCTTATAGCCTGCAGCTGTGGTTGCCAGCCAATGGGAGTGCAGGGTTTCTTCCCGCACTATTTAAACCAATACCATTTGACATTTTACAAGAACAGTTCAAATAAACCAATAACATTCAAACCTACATACATAACACATATGATACCAGAAGCACTTTCATAGACATGAAAATAGCCTTATAAAAAGCAGAAAAGAATTTAAATAGCTTACCTATATACTAGATATTCTAGGTGAATTACTTTTTTGGGGTACTTCCTATGCACAAGTACATAAACTGAGGCAGGCTGCGTGAAACATACAATGCCTTAGAAAGATTGCTGTAGAAAGCTTTGAATGTGATAGAAAGGGGAAAAGTATTATGTACCTAGTATTAAATGCACTGGATCGATTTCATTAATATTGAACTAAATTTAAAGAGTCTGTGTTGCCTTCAGAAAGGCTACAGATCTCTTGAGTAGGTTATAGAACAGAAGGCTTTTCTAATGTGGTGTTTATCTCGGTCCCTTTAAGGTGGGTGGGCTACAACTTCCACAATTCCCCAGCCAGCTATTCTGGGAACTGAAGGCAACCCATCTTAAAGGGACTGAAGTTGAGAAATACTGTTCTAATATGTCTGCTTTTTTAATCCCTGATGGAGTGGAGGACCCAGATTCTATAATGCAAAGTAGAGTCTATTCTGTGACCTAGAATGATGTTAACAGATGTCAACAAAAGTAGATACGAAATGTCTCCAGAGAACTATTGCCTCAGCCCTATTTGTACCATAGATTAATATAAATTGATTACATTATTAGACTGAAAAGTTTTTTTTAAATCCCAGAACAAGGCAGTGGCAATCCACTTCCATATCATTGCCCCCAAACCTACTTGGATAAGTACATGTAGTCAAGAGGAGTCATGAACAACTTGAAGAAGTTCTTACATTACAATATTGACAACTTTATTTTCAACTCTTTTTTCTAATGACGCCTTGTATAAATATTGACTTTTTCCTTGCATTTATAGAGAGGGTCAACAGAACATTATATTCTGTTGTAATGGTTCCCATTATTCTGTTGTATAGTATGTTATTCTTCTTTGGTACTTTTTAACTACTTTATCAACCAATCCATCTATTACCTCACTAGCCATTTTAAAATTTCATATATATTATGTGTGTACCTGTGTATGTATGTGTACTTACGCATAGACACATAAGCATGCATATGGACATGTACAAGCGGTAGGTGTATTTATTTATTTGATGGTCATATGCTTTATTTTGCATTCCTTACATATTTATTTACTGTAAATTCACTCACATTTTTTGTTTTATTATTACAATATGATTTTATTTTATGAATGACTTCCTGGTTTTAACTCTACATGTTAACCATATCTTGTTGGACTTTGTGGCCCTTTATGTGATTGAAAACATTCTAGACGATAGACAGGGTTTCAAGAGCATTTTCTATATAAAGACTGAACTATGCTTCCTATATATGCTGGTAACTATAAATATGGGATGTGTATGTATACATATCAGCTTCAGGGTGTACATTTCTGAAGTAGCACTAAGTTCTATCTCACTGCATATACTCCCATCTGTCAAAATCAATGTTGTAATAATGCCCATTCCCCCTGCATATTTAGATTTAGGAAAATGCTTTCCACTTTGGGCTCTAAAATCTGGAACTTTCTTTTTAAAGAAATTAAGTATTGCATATCCTACAGTTCAAAAGAGTCCTATCCTAAGTCCGTCATGGTCAGCAGTAATGTTAGAATTTTTATCTCCTTTTTCAATTTATGACAGCAATAATGCACATTAAATGCATTTAGAGCAGCTCTAGATAGTTAAGTAGGAGAATCAGTTATTCCCGTGAGGTTAATATATGCTTTCCTCCAAGTGGAGTGCATTGGGTTGATGGTCTAGATTATTTAACTTAATATACATTATAAATTATTTAATTTCAAAAGCCTTACACTAGCTGAATATGATTGAAACAATTATTCCTGAGCACAACTGCCCCAATAATATTACATGATCTTTTAAAATCCCAAGACTGTTGTTTTACCTCAGCTATTTGCTGCTGTTCATAAAGTTTTCATATTGTATAAATTGTTACTTTACATTATTTTATTATGTGTTCTTTAACATTGCAAAATCTGTTTGCTTGAAGTGCATCTTTGGTTTTAGCAGAAAGCTATATGTTATATTGTATTAATTAGATGAAAAATACATCTATCTAAAAAGTGATAGCCTAAAAGTTTCATAGAAATTTTTGAAAATGTTTTCAGAGTTGAACCAGCGCTGAACCCTAAAATGTCAGCTGGTGCTTCTTGAAGGAAAAATGGATTAACAGTGCACCACACAAATATTATACTAGCTTAAAGAGACCTATTGGCTTATTTAAGAATCATCATATATTTTTCTGCTTTGAGAATCAAAAATAACTGGGTCTTTTTAAAAATTCCAGAGTGGGGTTAGGGTTAGGGTTATTCATTGTTATTCATCCATGCATCCATGCATGCATCCATTCATTCAGCCTTCAAGCCAGTTCTTTCTTATCTTTGTTATCTTTGCAAGATTTTCAGAAGTTGTTTGCCAGTCCCTCCTTCCTAGAGCTGAGAGAATTTGACTGATTCAAGGTTATCTAGCTGGCTTTGTACCTAAGGAATCACTAGGACTTATAGTCTCTCAGTTTCTAGATGATGCTTTAACTACTACACCAAACTGTACCATCGTTGTGGATTAGCTGGACCCATTTGAATTTGGAAATTATATGATTAGTCCTAAATTTTTGAATTGTGAATTATAAAATGTTTAAGGCACTTGCTGCAGCTCTAGTGAAAATATGCAATAAAGAATGAATGGTACACATCAGCTTTTCCCAAACTGCTATTTTTCAAATATATAGGAACTATAAGTCTCCAAATTCCCAGTCAACATAACCAACAGCTTCTCTTATGGAACTGGTAGAAATGGTTTTGGAAATTGTGTTGAGAATCCCCAGTATAATTTTCTTGGGTGACTTCATTTTGAGGTCATACTAAGTGGGCACCTTGAGATTTCACTAAGCCCAAGGCATTGAACAGGATATGTCCTTAATTTGTTTTTTGCCTCATAATCTTGGACATGGTTGATAATCTTGATGTAGCTTGGTACTATTTTAGAAACTAGAATGAATAAAAAAATGAGGCAGTAACAATATTGATTAGATTGTCTTATTGTTCACCTCTTGCATGCATGCTTAAACTGAAGTGAGATCAAAGTATTGGTATTCAACAGCTGAGAAGAGGGAAGAGGCCTTGGTTGTGATGACATCTATTTGCAGAATGATCTCCTCCTCAGCAGTATGCCAGGTTTTCATAAATTCATGCATTTAACTATTCTCTAGAAATGCATCCTTTTATTGTGCACTTTTGCAGACATCAATTTCCTACTGTTTTGAAATCCACAATGAAAAAGAACAGAATAGAATGGAACAGAACAGAATAGAAGTCCATTTCAATATTTCATCTAGTTAGGTTTTACTGATTCTGCAATTTCACCTCCCATGTCTATTTCTCCCCCCCTTACTTTTGGTTCATCACAGTGAAGGGAAAACTGTGGTCTTAAATTACTTTGCTACTTCTAATGATTGCCTTCTATCTAAAGAAATAGCTTAATGCTAAAAGCTAAACTGAAATGTCACTGCTCAAGTGTACAGATAATATTCCAAAGTAGAAGGTTAATTTTTGTGTCTAATTTATTTCTGATCTACCTACAATAAAAGTTCACGTATTCTAATACTTATGTCCTGAAAAGCTTTAGTGTTATTATGGTTAGTCACATAGTCAGTCATATGTTGAGAATGGATGTGGTATTTTTCCCATCTATTGCTTCCTTCCCAATGGCCTGGGATAGACATACATTGTAGGTTTTTGGTGTTAAAGGTATAGTTGTAGGATGTAAGCTATTTCAAGTAAATGTGGCTTTTGCAATTGGCTGATAGTGATTTTGCCAATTGATGGTGTTCAAGTGATGCTCCAGGTATTTTGGGATTGCATCCACACTTATTACTACTGGTACTATCTTTGCTTTCTTTGCCACAGTTCTTCTACCTCTATTTGCAGATTATTATTTTTTTGAGACAAGGAACATATTTGGAATGTTTAGAGAACACTGTTGGCATTCACCCAAAATGCTACTACGGTATGGTCAGTCCCCAATGTCTATTAATTAAAAGTGAACTGATGAAGTGGTTTTCAGATATGTCCTCTAGCTCTCCAGCATGCTACTTACCATCCTAACCTGTTTTCCTGTTTTCTTTTTTGCAGATGGACACTTTTCCATAGAAAGCCCTGTGTTGGATTTTTTTTCAATATAGCTTTTGGCCTATAAAGGATATGTAAAGGACAGAATAAATGTCTATTCAGCAGGGAGGCAGGTGAACACTGAAGGAACCATCTTAAGCACACCAATACCTATTTCTATCTCTAATCTCCATTCCATCCAAGGTATAGGAAACCCATTCTTCACTACACCTTTGCTAATTCAAGGAACTCATCTAAGAGGCTTGAAAGGTTGTTCTTCAGACTGTATCAACTCTTCTGCCTTCCATCTCCATTTGGAATATATTGTTTGCTTGAAAGGAAAGCAACAAAGAAAGTATTTCCTCCTGGTTTCTTATTTTATTAACTTTCTTTGAGAAGACATGATTTGCTTTTCCTAGAAACCTTAGAAAACATAAATGTAAGCTGAGACAGAGGAAGCAATCCATCAGTTATGTACAGTACTTCACTGTACTGTTTCCTGAAAGATTTGAAGTGTGCCCAGATTCACTGAAGTGTGCTTTTCCTTCTGTCCTGCCATCCGTTTTACGGTGGTTCTCCTCCTACCTCTTGGGTCACTCACAATCAGTGTTGACAGGGGGGCAGAGGTCGAGCCCGAGGCCCCTCACTTGTGGGGTGCCCCAGGGATCGGTTCTCTCACCTCTCCTGTTCAACATCTATATGAAGCCACTGGGTGAGATCATCCATGGTTTCGGGGTGAGGTATCACCAATATGCGGATGACACCCAGCTTTACATCTCCACCCCGGACCACATCAGTGATGCCCTCCCCGTGATGTCCCGTTGGCTGGATGCGGTGCGGATCTGGATGGGGAGGAACAGGCTCCGACTCAACCCGGCAAAGACTGAGTGGCTGGCGTGCCCGCATCTCGGATTACACAGGATATACCATCTTTGGTCATGGGGGGAGAGGTATTGCCCCCGTGGACAGGGCACACAATCTGGGTGTCCTCCTGGATGTACAGCTCAGTTTAGAGGAGCAGGTGGGAGCTGTGTCCAGGGGGTCATTTGCCCAGGTGTGACTGGTTCACCAGCTGTGCCCTTACCTGAGCCAAGATGCCCTATGTACAGTCACTCATGCACTCGTCACCTCCTGACTTGATTACTGCGATGCCCTCTACATGGGACTTCCCTTATGGACCACCCGGAGGTTGCAGCTGGTGCAGAATGCGGCCGCATGGGTTGTGATGGGGATGTCCCGATACTCCCATATTACACCTCTCCTACGTGGCCTGCATTGGTTGCCGGTTGCCTTCCGGGTGAGATTTAAGGTGTTGGTAACAACTTATAAAGTCCTACATGGCTTGGGTCTGGGGTACTGGTGGGAGCGTCTCCTGCTGGCATCGTGCTCCAATCGCCCTGTACGCTCACAATGACAGGGCCTCCTTGGGATACCGTCAGTCAGACATTGTCGGTTGGCGGTGCCCAGGGGTAGGGCCTTCTCTGTGGGAGCGCCCACCCTGTGGTACCAACTCCCCTTGAGCCTTTGTCTGGCCCCCGATCTCTGCTCCTTCTGCCATGATCTTAAGACCTGGCTCTTTGAACAGGTCAGTCTGGACTAGCCAAGGGGGTGGGGTTGTTTTTAGAGGGTTTTAAATTTTAATTGAATTTTAACATTTAGGCTTGTAGTTGGTTTAATTGTTTTTTATTGTAAATTTGCATGAGTTTTATATTGTTAGCCGCCCTGAGTCCTTAGGGAGAGAGGGCAGCATACAAGTCTAAATAAAATAAATAAAATAAAATAAATAATTTTGCCCTTCCTTCCTCTAAAGGTTCTCAAATGATAGATTTGGATCCCAGAAGGTCACAGGGTCATTTGACCAGCTTGCACAAGCCAAGTGGGAAGATGGTCAAAATTTGTTCAAGGCTGTGTCCTTGATTAATCCCAATACCCACATATGGCACTGCAAACTTTGAGAACCATTGTAATATGAAGATTTAAAAGCAATGATCTAAAGAAGTATATATACTTCTTCCTAAATCTAATCCAAATGAAATCATTTGTTTTATTCTTTGGAGGGGCTTTTATTATTTGATGGCAGCACTGCAAAATTGGAGAATTCTTCATGAAGCAATACTTCCTATGTATCTTTTCTCTCACTAAAGATAGGGGGGAAGAAAACACTGAATTCTCTTATTACTTTTGTAATTTAGTTTATACGGGACTGAAAGTAAGATCTGGGACGTAATAAGAGAATGCAAGCTCATGTCTTTCTGCCTTCAACAGAGAACCAGATCATTAACATTTTGGAATTAACAGAATTCCAACTAGATTTTGCAAATACAGCAGTTATAAATAACATAATCATTTATTCATACTGAAAGAACACTTTGCAAGTTAATTAAAACTCTCCAATGAGAAAATGTGAGATGGTGATAAAAGGGGAGTCAAACCAGGAAAAATCTAAGAATGACATCTCAAACAATAAAAAAAGAATTTCATCTATCAACCCATATTAATTACATTCTGTCCCAATCCTGTCTCTTTCTTGCTAAACAAAGAAAGCTAATTTCATTCAGAAATGCAATTTTGCTGAGACCAGGATTCCTATAGTCTTAACAATTGTACGGAGAGTTGTCTCTGAATTCTATGCACATAAAGCCTGCTCTTGTCTATTGTCCCAAAGTTGTCATTGACCCAGGGGAGCAAGTAGAATCTGGTCAGGACTCTTCCTAGGAACTGCCATTCTCAGTTCTTGAGGGAATATTGGACCATCTGCAGATTCTTGCTAGCATAAGCTCTGAAATAGGCATCCCTCTATCTGCTTAGCCATCCCTTGCCCATATTAAGTATCAGCCAAGTTACTCATTCTTACTTTAAAATCTTCCTAGGTGCAAGAAGAGCATAAACCATGCAAAATTAGTCCTTGTAATTACAAGGCCCACTGATATCTCCTAGAATGCCCTCATTCTCAGGATCATTACCCATTATCAAGTTACAGCACTGCTCACCCTTGAGTTATAGAAAACTATGACCTGCATAAAATTATTGTCCCCACTGCAGATCCCCATATATTGCCTTTATTGCTTCTGTTCCTGGACACAGATAGTCACCTGACTGCCTTCCAAGGTGACGAATGTCATCCATTTGCTGGATACAGCAGAAAGAAGATGGAGCTATTGAACTGAAGTCTTTGAATCATCAGAAGACAAATACCGGCTTGACATTTTCTTTACTGGCAATCCTTATCCTGCTTTTATTGCCTATCTTTCAAAGTGCTGTAGGCACCTGACCTCCCTCAAAGGCTGTGACCGCAAAGTCTACCATATTATATCCTTTGAGGCTACCCTTGATTGTCTTCGAATAAGGAAGAAAATACTACTCTAACACTAATAATGTTAAGAATAATTCAGGCCCTTATCTCACTTACAGGCTGGGAACAAGATGAACACATTGTCATGGGAACACAGCAGAACAAAAAGTTTGCCAGAAATGTTTGTGCCATTCCTACTTCAAATTGAGGCCAGCTTTAGAGGAGCTGTAATGTAATAAAGAGATACAAATAAATCAATAAAACTTGGACATCCTCTTGCTTCCTGAAATGTTAGATCTTTATTATTGTTCTAAGGGTTCCTAAGCTGGAAGACACAACTTTTAGAATTTGGGTACCACAAGCAACAGCCCATTGACGTGACTATTACAAGCCTATGTTGCTTTTAGCTTAAGATATTCCATGCAAAGGTTAGATCTCATGATCATCTATCAGGGTAAATAAGGATGCTAAATTTCAGTCTCATGTATATAGAGATTCTCAGTCATGCAGATCATGGCTGTCCCAAAGAAGCTTTTTCAGGAGGCAACTGGACTTTCTGGTTTTTTGTTTGAAGACATTTCATTTCTCATCCAAGGAGCTTCTTTAGCTCTGACAAGATAGTGGGGAATGGAGCACTACTCAGGTGACCCTGAGGACACAGATAAATCTCCAAGTGCATCAATGACCCTCTAAAAGGATGCAAATGACCAGCTGTCTGCAAGGAATATAAATCCTTCCATTCCCCACATCCTGTCAGAGCTGAAGAAGCTGCTTGGATGAGAAGCGAAATGTCTTCAAAGACAAAACAAGAAAGTCTAGTGGCCTCCTGAAAAAGCTCCTTTGGATCAGTCTCGTGTTTTTCGTTTTGCTTATCAACATAGAAAATTCCATTGGTTTAAACGCTGAACCCTTTAACTTTAGTTTGAATTCAACTATCTCAGCTAGTAGTTCTTGGGTTCAATAAACAGACATGCATTTAATCAGACATAAAACAAGTGTATTTGCAGCTGATCACTTTTCCAAGAAGCCTGATGAGAAGTAACAAGGTAAAAACTGTTTATAAATAAACTGAACGGAATTTTTCTCATCCTTCAAAATGACAAAACACCAGCATATCATAACTTTCCATGGAAGCTATCCATAGCACTGTTTTCTCCAGCCAGATAACATGAATGTGCCATTTCAAACGAAGGTGTCTGTTCGTTGCATGACCTGGATCCCCTCAAGGAATTGAGAGCATCCAAAGATTTACGAACAGGATGAGACGCCACTGGGGGGCACTGTTGTTCAGTAAAAGCAGAGCGCTAAGGCCATTTATCTTTCCTTTAAAAAGGCAGTTTTTGCTATGACAGGTAATTTGGCACATTTCTCCCTGAAATCTGCCAAATGATTTGGCAGATATTTCATATATATCTGAAAATAGGAGCACCTGCTGCTGGCCTACAGGGAGGAGGGAGGGATTCTATTAGTTGCTAATTACAGAGCCTGTAACAAAATTCAAGTGGAGGAAACATCACCCAGCCATTCTTCCAGGGCGATGCAGTCTTTTAAAGGGAGTAAAATAGGCCTCCTAAGAATACACCGTCATTTCCTTAACTTCACAGAGCAAGACACATAGCTGAGGGAGGGAATATTTTGTTGGTTTAGTTATGGCACACTGACTGTCCCATGACTGCATGCATGTGGCTGAAAGAGATGATAAGTGATGGCAAAGCATCAAGATGGGAAGAAAAATTCCCCAGAGAGATGGCCTCACATTTCAGAAGCATGGATTTCAATTCTTGTTGCCACATCTATTCAAACTACAACCAGCATTGAGCAAAAAGCATTTGTCTTGACGGTGGGATGGGCAACTGTTAGGAATTGGGTTGTTCAGTGAGGGTTTTTTAATGTTCTTTTCAATTTTCTGAACAAGCTGGGTCCAAGCAGTGATTAATGCCTCATTGTGGGAAGGTATGGTGCCACCAGTCTTGAAGGAGTGATGGCCCCCCTTCTCAAGAGTCCATCCTTGAATTGGCCGTCCTTGTTGGATAACTTTGTCCAGTCTCCATCTTTCTCTTTCTAGCTTGAGAGTGAGGTTGGCAGACAATTATAGAAGGCCATGGATGAAATACATTATTTGGGCCCCTTTTCAGTCTGAGTTCAGGCCAGGTTATAGTAGTGAGAGGCCATTGGTTGTTCTTGTTAATGACCTCTGGAGGACTCAGGATGCGATAATGCAACAATCTTTAATTCTATTTAAAATAAATTGCTTTTACTTCTCTTGGATGGGAAGAAAGTTCTTCTGCTGATTTTATTTAAAAGGCAGAGAAGAAATGTATGTAAATACCAGGCTGTAGAATGGCTTACAGCCACCTTGGCTTTCCATGTTTCCTAGATATCCCTAAAATATGTAGAAATCCATATTTTTTTAAAAAAAATAGAGATACTTTTTGTTAAGAATTTTAATAATAGTGAAAGATAACATAAACTAAAGTCAAAGAAAAGAGAAGAAAGAAAATATTTAAAGTAATGACTTCCAATCTTCTCTTCAACAAATACAGGCAAGAAGAAGTGATTTATTTAACATAATATTAAAGCGGGTAGAAAAATACCCCCTTTGAAATTATGTTACATAAATCACTTCTTCCCACATCTCAACCCTTATTCAGCCACAAATCCACAGATTATTAATATTTCTCTCCAGGGTTAGAAAGAAAGTCCATAAAGGGCTCACAGATTTCATAAAAGTATTTCTTCTTTAATCAAACATGTCAACTTTATATTCCTTTATTTTGCTCTTAACGTTTTTATTCTTTGCTTCATTAAGGTGCTGTTGTAGGATTTGATCTCCTTCCGAATTTTCTTTCTCCCATTTTGGGCACTTCTTTATGATTCTAACAATCCTCTTTTGAATTTCCAGTAATGAATCAGTACCCAGATCGTTTTTCATCTCTTATTTTATTGTTTGTATTATTTGTATTTTCACTTTAGTTTTCATCTCTGTATAATAATATCCAATTTCTCTTGTATTCTCTAAGATTTCTATATGAGAATATCCTCATTTTTAACAATACGTCAGAATAACAAAGGCATTTAGGAAGGCTGTGGAAGTAGGACGAGTAATCGACAAACACTGTAAGGATTTTCAGCCCAGATATTGCAGTTGCATTTGGCTTAGAGAAATGTGCTACAATGGCAATAAATTGGAGTAAAATCACAAATAGTAATGGAATTGAAATGCCAAATTGCCAAACCATCAGGAGCTATCAGAAAACTGATGATTATTCATTATATATTATATCCCCATAGTGTTATTAATAGATTTACTTGCCCTGCAGAAATGAAGGTACAAGTTTATTTCAAATCAAACAAACTGTTGAGAAAGATAAGCATTGTTGGCTGATTGTGTAAATGACAGCCAAGAACAAGTATTGATTTCAATTAAAATGGGAACTTATTGAATGTATAGGAAACAAAACATGAATATTAAAATAAAGTAATGAAAACATGAACAGAATCCTGGCAAGGAAAATCCTTACATGGTCAATTTCTACAAAAGGTCAAGTGGAAAGTAGATAAAGGTAAAATCTGGCAGTGTCTTACAACTGGAACATTACAAAAAGAAACTGAAGGCTTGATTTTGGTTGTATAGGTTAATACCATCAAGCACAGATGATGATAAATAGATAGATAGATAGGTAGATAGATAGATATTCCATTATATATTATTGACAATTTATCCAGTTTCATGTACTAACTGTACCTAATTTTACAAAAAAATTATTTGGTTATAATTCAATGTAAAAATAAGCCATTTCTTCCACATATTCTCCCACAGACTCTGTCCAGCTATATCAGGGGTGGGACTCAAATTTCTTAACAACCGGTTTTGTGGGTGAGGCTTGGTGGTCATGTGACTGGGTGGGCATGGCTTGTATGTAAATATAATAAATATTGATGTAAATATTGATTTTTTAAATAAAAAAGAGCAACTTTTACCCAAAAGCAGGCAAAGCAGGCAGGCAGATTAAATGAATCACAGATTAACTTAGAGATCTATCTATTTGAAATCAGCTACCTGAGTTTGTCACATAAAATTTGCTGGCAAGCAAACACACAAAATTAACTGACAACACGCCATGTATGTAAATATTGAATTTTTTTTATAAAAAAAGAGCAACTTTTACCCAAAAGCAGGCAAAGCAGGCAGGCAGATTGAGTTGCTCACAGAATCACAGATTAATTTAGTGATCTATCTATCTGCAATCGGCTATCTGAGTCTGCACTGCAAAGCTTCAGTCCAAGGAAGATTTGCCTGTGCTTTTAGATTAGCTAGAAAGCAAGAAATCCAAGGATTTCCTGCTTTCTAGCTAATCTAAATCTCCTGGCAGAGCAGAGCAGCTGCTTATCAGGGGGAAAAAAGGAAAAATAGCAACTTACCAAACTAGGCAAGTTGGATGGCTCGCATGCCAGGTAAGGAGTGAGTGGGCGGGGAGGGGAGGGGCCAGCCAGTGGAGCAATTTGCAAGTTCTCTGAACTGCGGACACTTGTGGGTGTAGTGTTTGCAAGAAATAATCAGCTGTGCCTCCTGGACAGCTGACAAGCGCTGTGCTGCCATTTGAAAATCCTCATTTCCTGCTTTTTCAACCTCAGCTGTGCCACGCAAAGCAGCTGAGGAGGGAAACGCAGGGAATAAAGGACAGACTAGAACCCAGGCAGGCGGGTGGGCCAAACACTGAACCAGTTTGGTGTCAGCTGCTCTTTGCAGTTACAGGTTCTATAGAATCAGGCCAAACTGGTAGCATCCCACCCCTGAGCTATATATTATATCCAATTTTCCCTGTTTTATCCTGCAATCTTTTAACATCTTGTTTCCATTTTCAATAAAAGTTTATGCATCTTAGCAATAATATGATTGTTATGTATGTAGGTTTAAAGTCATTGGTTTAGTTTGAACTGTTCTTGTAAAATGTTGGAAATGATTGGTTTAAAAGTGCGGAAAACTCACTCTGATTGGCTGGCAACTGCGGCTGCTGGCTATAAGTAGCAGCCGCAGCCCAGCCAAATTGGGTCCGTTCTGAGCTGTAGTCACTAATAAACTAAGAGCTTGAAGCACTCCGCGTCTGTCTCTTCATGCAAACTTAACACTGGCAACGAAGGTGGGATTCCCCTGAAGAAGACGGCAATGCGGAACAGAAGGAGAGCGAGATAGCTGCACTGAACACCCCCAGCCCGTCGATCCGACGGCAGAAGACTGGGAGTCGTATGCAGATCGTTTCCAATGTATCTGGAGGGAAACGATCTTGCCGACATTTCGGTCTGCCTTACGGACTGCGGTCCGGCAGTTTTCAAGATGGCGAAGGCATTGGCGGGAGCTGCAGACATGAAGGTAATGGACTGGCCTGACTTAGAAAAACTGTTAAGAGCCCATTACGTGCCACAAGTATTGTGCCTCATTAAGAGACACAAGTTTTACCGTCGTGATCAAGGGGAAAGCTAAAAAATTTGTGGCAAGTTTAAGAGACATTGGGGGTGCATGTGAATTTAACAATTTAGAAGAGGCCATGCGCGATCGATTTGTTCTGGGCCTTAAAGACAAGGTGCTACAGAGCAAGTTATTACTGAAACCTAAGATCACGTTGAAGGAAGCAATAGAAGAGGCCTCTTCAGCAGAAGCTACCAAGTCCTCAGCAGCAGCCATGAAGAAAATCAACAAGGCCACAAGCCATCCTGACGTGGAAAAGTCCACAACAACTCATTGTGAGCAAATAGATTCTGAGTCAGACTGTAGTGAGGTGGAGGAAGGAATTTATAGACTCAGAATGGAGTGGAAAAAGAAAGACCTGGGAAGAAAGTGGCAAGATTTCTACTGCAGAGGTTGTGGGGAAGCCACCCCACTGAATGCAAGTTTTTAGACACCATTTGCCTCCATTGTGATAAAAGGGGACACCTAGCAAGAGTCTGCAAATCATCCAGAACTCCACCCAACAGAAGAAAGTTTGCTACAAGCAAAGACAAAGAATTCAGGCCCAACAATCTCAGTGAGAAAATGGGGTGCAGCACAGAAGCAAATGGGAAGAATGAAACTCATCAAACAGTAACTATTGGTCATTCATCACCTTTAAGAAGCAGAAAAGTGCATGTCAAGGTACTTATTGAAGGAAGGCCTTGCCAAATGGAAGTGGACTCAGGCTCATACCTATCTATGGTGTCATGGGACACTATTCACAGACTTCTTCCCAACATCCAGAAGAAGCACTTCAAGAAGCAAGCATTGACTCTTAAAGACTACCAAGGGAACAAGATTCCAGTAGTTGGAGCAAGAGAATTCAACGTGAAATTCAAGGGCCACAGCAAATGCCCACCACTAACCATCGTGGACAAGGACCGCCCAAGTCTGCTGGGCCTTGAGTGGTTCAACCCGTTGGGCATCGAAGTGACTGGCATCAATCACGTGAGCAACACTGAATGGGAGGAGGCCTTGAAGTCTGAGTTTCCAAAGGTCTTCAGCGATGGATTAGGCAAGTACTGGGGGACCCCAATCACATTTAACCTAGATCCCAAGGTACAACCAATCTGTTTAAAGGCCAGAAGGGTCCCATTTGCCTTAAAGGAAAAAATTGATGCACAATTAGATAAACTAATAGCCCAAGGGGTTTTAGAGCCCACTGATCACTCCAGGTGGGAGACACCCATAGTCACACCAGTCAAGACTGATGGGTCTGTGAGAATCTGTGGAGACTACAAGGGGACATTGAACCATGCGCTACAACAGAGTGCATACCCAGTTCCAGTAGTGCGTCATTTATTACACTCTCTTGGAGGGGGCACAGTTTTTGCCAGGTTGGACCTGGCACAGGCATATCAACAATTAACAGTTGATGATGCCACTGCTGAAGCCCAAACCATTGTGACCCATAGAGGTGCCTTCAAAAGCAAAAGATTGCAATTTGGAGTAAGCGTGGCACCAGGCATCTTCCAAAGCTTTATGGAAAGAATGTTACAAGGGTTGCCAGGGGTGGTGCCCTATTTTGATGATGTTTTAATTTCTGCTGAAAATGACACTCAATTACATGAGAGGCTCAGGGAAGTCTTAACTAGATTCAAAAAAGCAGGGTTAAAAGTCAAAGAAGAAAAATACACACTTAGAACAGATAAAGTGGAATTCTTGGGTTACATGATTGATAAACATGGCATCCACCCCACAGAGGCAAAGGTTCAGGCAATCAAAGAAGCCCCCAGGCCAAAATGCAAAACAGATTTGCAAGCATTCTTGGGACTCATTTACTTCTATCATATGTTTCTACCTCAGAAACTCTGATTGGCTGGCAACTGCGGCTGCTGGCTATAAGTAGCAGCTATAAGTAGCAGCCGCAGCCCAGCCAAATTGGGTCCATTCTGAGCTGTAGTCACTAATAAACTAAGAGCTTGAAGCACTCCGCGTCTGTCTCTTCATGCAAACTTAACAATAAGTAATTGCAAATAATCAGGATCATGTTTCAAAGAACTACACAGTTTGGCATTGTACACTTGCTTCCAATACATTTAAGCTGTCCATTTTTTCAGAGTATACATAGCATTCGAAAATACAATGTATGGTTCAAACATATTATTGAAAAGTATTCAGGAAATCCAGGCAGAGAACGATATAATAGCTAGCATTTTGTGAAGCCTATGTTTTGTAAATTATCATACCTCAGTTATAGGACAAGTTTGGTGACGAGGTCCATTCCACCTCATTGGTGCTACTGAAAACTACCTTCCCATAAATGTGATGCTGAGTTAAATGTGGACAAACTGAATTCAGGCTCTTGCAATAAGCTGGCCAATTCCTGTTTCAATCAATGGATCAACAGCCATATATATTGTCATGGCAGGACTCTGAAGTGGCATTGATCCAAAAAAGAGACTGCACCCTTATGGGAAAATGCAAAGGAAAAGAAGAATGGAACCAGGTTGACATTTCCCAAAACAATTCAAGGTGCCAGTTTTCACCTTGCCAATTCTTGGGATCAGGATATTCAAAGGACTTATATCATACAAACAGAGGTGGTATTCAGCAAGTTCTGACCAGTTCTGGAGAACCAGTAGCAGAAATTTTGAATAGTTCGGAGAACCGGCAAATACCACCTCTGACTGGCCCCACCCCCATCTACTCTCTGCCTCCCGAGTCCCAGCTGATCAGCTGGGTCTTCTTTTGTTGCCCTGCACAGGAGAATGGAGCTGGAAAGCAGGTTACTGGGGTGGGGAGGGAATGGGATTTTGCAGTAACCTTCCCCCAGGAGTGGGGTGGGAATGGAGATTTTACAGTATCCTTCCCCTGCCACACCCACCAAGCGACATCCACCAAGCCACATCACGCCCACCAAGCCACGCCCACAGAACCGGTAGTAAAAAAAATTGAATCCCACCACTGTATACAAACCCCTATGCAATAATTAATTATGTGGTATATATCCAACTAGTAAGAAAATGTGGATAATCAGTGTCATAAACAGTTACATTTGGAAGTAACATTCCAACAATGCATTATCTTCTTGAGAATGCTGTGCTATTTATTTTCAATTTGACAAGTGATAAATTCTGCTATATATCAACATGCTTTTAATATTGTACAGTTTGCTTTCTAATTTTAATGCTATTCTCACATTTTATTGTATGGTTTTAGCAGCTCGATTTCTTTCTTTTTTTCTTTTTTTAAATGTTAATAGATTTCCTGGCTATTTTTATTGTGTAGCCACATATTAGTACAGATCTGGATGGGCAGGAACAGGCTACAGCTCAACCCGGCCAAGACTGAGTGGTTGTGCATACAGGCATCTCGGACCAGTCAACAGATTCCACCTTTGGTCATAGGAGGAGAGGTGTTGCCCTCTGTGGACAGGGCCCGGAACCTGGGAGTCCTCCTGGACTCACGGCTCAGTTTGGAGGAGCAGGTGGGGGCCGTGGCCAGGGGGGCTTTTGCCCAGGTCCTACTGGTTCACCAGTTATGCCCATATCTGGACCGAGATGCCCTTCGCACGATCACTCATGCACTTGTCACGTCCCGACTTGACTACTGCAATGCTCTCTAATTAGGACTGCCCTTGCATACCATCCGGAGGTTTCAGCTGGTGCAGAATGCGGCCACGCGGGTTGTGATGGGAGTTTCCCCGGTACTCCCATGTTACACCCCTCCTGCGCGAGCTGCATTGGTTGCCGGTTGCCCTCCGGGTGAGATTCAAGGTGTTGGCATTAACATTTAAAGTCCTTCATGGCTTGGGTCCGGGGTATTTGTGGGAGCGTCTCCTGCCAATATCGAATGCCGATCACCCTGTGCGTGCGCACAGACAGGGACTCCTTGGGGTGCCGTCCGCGAGACAGTGTCGGCTGGTGGTGCCTCGGGGAAGGGCCTACTCTGTTGCAGCTCCTGCCTTGTGGAACCAACTACCCCGGGGCTCCGTTTGGCTCCTGATCTCCGCTCTTTCTGCCACAATTTGAAAACTTGGCTGTTTGAACAGGCCGGGCTGGACTGACCTCTTTGGGGGGGGTTAAATTAGTTTTAAATTAATTCTAGTTATTGGGCTTGTTTAAGTTTAATTCTTTTTTAAATATTTATTGTTGTATTTTAATTGTGAGCTGGCGCAAGTCCTTTTGGAGAGGGGGCGGCATACAAGTCCAATTATAAATAAATAAATTATGCAGAAAATACAAACAAAAAGTTGTGAGGTTTTTTGTATCAACAATTGAGATATATTCTCCTTCATTGGAAAAGTGTAAGTAGGAAACACCAGAATTATCACAGGAAGCTGTTTCTTTAAGAAACCTGAAGTAGTTGACTTATTGAATCAGATCATTCAGTATTAAGTTTAGTATTGCTGATACCAAGTGGCAGGTACTCTCCACAGTTTCAGATCTATGACATTGAGAGCTGACAACAATTGAATTGCAGATCCTTGGCATGCAAAGCATCTACTTTCCATTAAACCTCCCTGCAAAAACTTTGCTAATTCTGTTATATTTTGGCTATCTATTAAACTTTATAAAGTGTAGTTTACTTTGTGGTCTTATACATGTAATGTTATTTGGACGCTTCTGCTTCTTTTGCAATTAGTTGAAGGCATTCAAACTGTCCATTGAATGTAATTCCATTGCTGTTTCTTAAAATACTAACTATGGACTACATTTCTTCTGCAGATGAATCTAGCACCTGAGATCCTAAAATATGTTGGGTAAAATGGAATGCTGCTGTATTATATTAATGTCAATGTATCCAGCCATTTATTAACAAGGAATTGTTTATAATCTGTTGGGGAATGAATATTTAATGAAAATCATAATTGTGTGCTGAACCTAAGTGCCAAATTATGATCCTGAGATAGTCCTGAGTGTTGGGTCATGTGTTTCATTGTTTTCCTTCTTTAGGCATCGCAAAGGCATCCAATCTTTTAATATAAATTTATACAACCACATATCACATTTTAAATATTCATCCCTCCTCATCCCTTTTTTGATGCAGCTTCATCTTGAGCTGAGAATAGTTTCATACAAATGCCTGGCGGAGTTTCATAACTATTTTAGCTTTCATTTTTATGATAAAAAGGGGAAAGTGGCATTGAGTTAATCCATTCTTGAGAATACCTTACAATTATAATGAGGACAAGTGGAACAAAATATATTCACTCTCACGGTTTCTCTCCTGATTTCACCAGAATAGTAAATGGTAAAATATATTAATTCTTTATAATAAAAATGTAATGAGGACAGAAAATGGTACAGAATGAATTAATTGCTAAAACAGAGGCAGTGAATGAAGTCTGTACAAAAGAAGGAATAATGTAAACTGAGAGTAAATTTTTGAACTCCTATAATTATCAACAACATGCTTATCTAGGCCGGTGTGATTTAGCACATTCTGTGAATACTGGACTGTCTCATAAGTTAATGGTTCTATATATTATGCACCGAGAAGTTAGATAATTTGATAAAGAGGCTAAGCATGTTATGTAACTAATCTCAATATTTGGCGTCTGAGTATAATGGAGCAACCTTGGTGGAAAGCTACAATATTTAGAGTTCTTCAGATAAGAAAAAAGATTTGGATATTTGGGATATGCTAAAGGAAATACTGTAGAATATTTAGCATGATGTAAACCAGGCTGATAGAAGAAGGTTCTCCATCTTTCATAACACTACTATCCACCTCCCCAATTATTTGCCTTTCAGAAAGCTCGACAATGATCATATTGGCCAAGGATTTTGGAAGCTGAAATGTAGATATCTGAAGACCCTCAGGTTGATGAAGACTGTGCTAGGTCCATATTCACCCAATAAAGCTGAATGGTGAAATGCCCTTCCAGAACTCTTCTGTAGCAAATATAATTGATGGATGATTTCTTTGAATTTCTCTAAGGAAAGGAATTTCTTAAAGGCGGACTATTTCCCTAACAATGGTAGTACCAACACTGCTGAAAATGCCCAATGGGTAGAGTTCCCTTAATATATTTTCCTTGGGAATCAGTGGAAGTGTGGGAAGCCAACGAGGCTAT
Source organism: Naja naja (assembly GCA_009733165.1). NCBI lineage: Eukaryota > Metazoa > Chordata > Lepidosauria > Squamata > Elapidae > Naja > Naja naja. Next base: position 278,395,104 of record CM019149.1, read on the forward strand.
TCAATGCAGGAGAGATTAAAGCAAAAGTGAAAGAGAAGTGGCTCTCAATTAGTTCTTCATCATTTGTAACATAACAAAGACAGGAACAGCATATTTCATCTGAGTTTCTGCAAAATTCTCCTTTCCTTTGAAACAATTTAGAAACAACTTCAAAGTAAATAAAAAACCAACAGGGAGAAATATAAGAGATTTTTTCTGCCTTTCATAAGTTTGTTTTCAAATAGTATTTTAAGATAAGAGAATGGTTCCTAGGTGGAATTACTCATTTTTTAAATTTATGCTGACTGCACATTCTCGGAATTGCAGTACCAACATATCTGAAGTGTGCCAAATTGAGGAAAGCTATCTTACATCAGCAAACAAAGTACTATGATGGAGGATAAAATGCTCATTCCAATATGAAGTGAAAATATATAAACAATCTACTAGGCACATTGTACATAGAAACATCCACTGTGATCCATGGGAATTTCAAAAGAACTAGTAAAAAAGAAATGTAACATAAGTAATATAAAGAAATGCACGAAAAATATAGAATCACATAGCAAGTATTGGAATGCAGATAAACCATCTTGGGGAACCATAAGAAAAAAAAATTAAAATGCATGTGAGATCTCAGTAGGTTTAAAGCATGTGCAAAACTTATTTCATCTTTCTAAAACTGGCTGAAGATAACACCTTCAGCCCCTACATTTGTTTGGCAATACTCCAGTTGCAATCAACTCATAATCACCCAGGGTACTCTAAGTATGGTAGCAGTGTAGTTAGAAGGGAATTAATTTTCTCTTCTTGACAGTTGTTAGTGTAATTCATTCCCTTGTTTTTAATTGCTGCATCAAATTGCTTTGTGGAATATTCCTTGTCTCATCCCAAGAGAAATCCAGAGAATGTACCTTGCCTGGAGTAATTTGTACA